>LNAC01000071.1:2200915-2288976 GCA_002007465.1 Ailurus styani | reverse complement strand
TACCCCTGGGGCAAATAATAAAAAAAATTAAAATAAAATAAAACCACCATTCTGAACACTGTGCCATCAACAGGAATACAATTTCCCATCCGAAGAGCACTGCAAACAGGTGCATGTCATACCTACAGCTGCAGAGGTTTGACTGGTTATCAAAAAAATTAATGTCTCAACTCCTATTTGTAGCTAAGTGCACACACATGCACACATATGCTCACACACTCACAGCCACACTCGTACTCACAGGCGCTTACATGTGCTCACATGCTCATAATCACACACATACAGACTCATGCCCTCACATATACTGACACACACAACCACACGTAGTCACACTCCCATACACACACTTGCACGTGGATATTCACATACACTCATGGACACACAGGCACCTTAATATGCGAGAGCCAAGGCACCTGGGTGGCTCAGTTGATTAAGCATCTGCCTTCGGCTCAGGTCACGATCACAGGGTCCTGGGATTGAGTCCCACATCAGGCTCCCTGCTCAGCAGGAGTCCACTTCTCCCTCTGCCCCTCCCCCTTCTTGTGCTTTCTCTCTGTGTCAAATACATGAATGAATAAAATCTTTCTTAAAGATTACAAAAAAATTTTTTAATTAAAAAAATAAATAACATGTGAGAGCCAATGCAAAGAGTACCACTTGTTATTCTGCAGGATCCAGAATGGAAGAAGGAAAATGATGAATATTTATTTGGATTCAATTTTTCACATCTTGCTAGTTTATTTATCTATTTCAGGGACAGAGGGGAGATCGGTCTGGGTTTGGGGACTCAGATCTCGGAAATTTCCATCTTCATTATGTATGCTAACTGTCCAGGGAAAGAAAGGCACTGCTTCCATTTCCACTTTGGCCCACTTAGGTTGTGATCGCTAGGATCTCTCAAAGAAAGGGCATCATTGGCTTTCCTGGAATCGAAATTCAGAAAAGATTTCAAACCTATATTTATACCATTATATTAAAAGAGGAAAAGTTGGGGCACCTGGGTAGCTCAGTCGCTAAGTGACTGCCTTCGGCTCAGGTCATGGTCCCAGGGTTCTGGGATGAGCCCCACGTCAGGCTCCCTGCTCTGAGGGAAGCCTGCTTCTCCCTCTCCCACTCCCCATGCTGTGTTCCCTCTCTCGCTGTCTCTTTCTGTCAAATAAATAAATAAGATCTTTAAAAATAAAATAAAAGAAGAAAAGGTGAGGCTAATACCATGTTACCAATAGAAATAATGGAACCACAGAGAACCAAGATGTGCCAGCTTCTCAGGTACCATCTGGGGGTCTGGGAGAAATGAGCTTTTAGCCCCCACTCTGCCACTGACTAGTTAAGACTCTTTCATGAAGTCCCTTGAACTTTTTGAGCCAGTTTTTTCCATTCACTGATAACAGAAGCCCTTTTCAGATTCAACTTTCGCAGATTTAATTGGGTAATAGTGAGGTAGGTAATTTCCTTTGCAGAGCCTGACCTCGACCAGCTCCTGGTAATTGCATTTTCTAGGTAGCTACACACCGGTGCCAGGGAAACTCATCGCTTAAGCCCCTAACATGCTCCTTAAACCATAAGCACCAATTCAGATCTCTCTCTCTCTGCTTGACCAGGAGACTTCTCTCAGGGAAGTTTGTGCCCACACACTGAAGACAGAGGGAGAGGGCAGAAGTGAGGAAATGTGGTCGGGCGTCTACGGCAGCTGCTTTCCTGCTTTCTGATGGAGAGAGAGCGAGAGAAAGCGCTGTGGCAGGATCCGTCCTCTGAGGCTGACTGTGCCAAGCCAGGCTTCGGCTGACAAAGTCTCTGTGTGAACAAAGAAGGCACACTCTTATTTATCTCTGTCAGAATTTGTCATCCTTGATATAGATAGATACTTGTACCAGCTTGAACAAAATCTCACCAATTAGATGTACCAATGTCAAATAACAATATGGTTCTGTTGCAGTTTTCTTTCTAACCCTAGAAAAACCTGAGAAGTAGGTAACATTCCTGCGAGCTGAAGGTCCCCCCATCTTTACCCCTTGGACTTCCAATCCCAACACTGAAGGTTCCCCCCACTGATCCCCAGATTCCCAGGGTGTCTTGCAAAAACAATCCATAATGGCAATAATAATAATAATAATAATAATATCCTAAGCCTTTGCCCTTTTGTCCCCTTCAAAACCTGTGAGTCCTATGTCCCTACCTATTAGTACACAGCCCTTTACCAGAAAAGCCATTATAGCCTGGGTGTCTGCAAATCCAACTTGTACAGATTTAATTATACACAGGTAGAAAAACACAATAGAGAATCTATATTTGTGTAAACACAAGCCAAGTCGCTCTCCTAGTGTTCAGTGGAAGTGGTCGTCATCTGTTCCAAGTCTAGAGGGGAAAACTGCTGCATGGGGCTTATCAAGAGGCAACAGGACCCCCAGAAAACCAGGTCCACAGTATTTACGGAGCCAGCAGCAGGCAATGCCATGCAACTCGGGGCAAAACATTTACGAGCAAAAGGAAAAGCTTGCTATTTTACCCCTTATGACTCATTCTTCTGTTTCGACAGGGCTCTTCGTGTTCGGTACAAAACTGGAGTTCGGTAATGCCCCATCAGTGACAGACTAAGTAAGTGACCTCAGGAGTGTGGCCCACCCACCTCCTCTCCCTCCCCGCCCTGGGCCCCCCGGGGCCAGCTCCTCCAGGCTTCATTCGGCAACCTGCGCCGTCCACTCTCTTTTATGTTCTGACTTCATAGTTTTCTTTTTTTTTTTTAAGATTTTATTTATTTATTTCACAGAGGGAGAGAGATCACAAGGAGGCAGAGAGGCAGGCAGAGAGAGAGAGGGGGAAGCAGGCTCCTCGCTGAGCAGGGAGCCCGATGTGGCCCTCGATCCCAGGACCCTGAGATCATGACCTGAGCCGAAAGCAGAGGCTTTAACCCACTGAGCCACCCAGGCGCCCCTGACTTCATAGTTTTCTATTAAAACAATATAAATTCATAAAAGCTGAATTCAAAGACTGTAAAGTAGCAAAACGCGATGAGATCAACATTTTTCTTCTCGATTTTCATGTACAGAAAAGAGGGGCTGATTCTGTATAGACAATTACATTCCCTTCTTTTTCTCTTAAAGTGTTAGCATAAGCACTTCCCCATGACATTAAAATCTTTCCGTAAACAGCATTTAGAAGGGTTACATAATAGTCCACCATATGAATATTTAGCAGTGTATTTAGACATTCCCCTGTGGTGTGGAGCATTTAAATTGCTTCCATATTGCTCTACGACAGCATGTACTGATCATACGCAATTTACACCTCTCTGTTGTCATTATGTTGTCACCTGCCTGTCACATCCTTCCATCTGTTCTCCGCCTCGTAAACTCCCACTTACCCTTCAAGTCCCGAGCCTCGAATCTCACCTGTTCTGGACAGTAACTTAATCTGTAAGGAACTCCTCACGGTCAGTTCCTTTGCAGAATGAGTTTCTGCATCACTTTGTATGTATTTCTACTACAGTACGATTAACGTTGTCTAATATTCAGATGTTTGAGCATCCTTTCCACCAGAAGGTGAACTTCCTAAGTAGAGAGTCATGCATTTTTCATCTTTTGTACTGTATGACCAAGCACAATGCCTAGCACATAGCAGGGGCTCAACAGACATTTGCCTGGGAGTGTTTTTTCCCAGAATTCTTCCATCGCGGCATTCAGGAATTTTGTCCTTTATTCTTTTGTCCATCTGTGCCAGAGGCCTGGTTGGTAGGAATGATGTGATAGATACTGGAGAGGAAAATTATTGTATTTCAGGGAACAGAATCTAGCTTGTGACAAAAGCACCAACCAGTAACCAAAATTAATAGTGATAACTGCTTCTTGGGTAGAGGCAAATCAGGTTTTGTCAGTCGAACTGGAAGATCTGTAAAACTTTTCTTAGGTCTTAGAAACTACTAAAAACACAGTTACGGCATTTTAATGTCAGTACAAGAAAAGTCTGCTGACACCCTGACCTCCACTATGTCCACCCTCTTGCTCCCCGGAGGCTCTGGATTAGGTTCATGTTCATATTTTGCATGCTGTCATTCCAAGCTGAGTGCAATTTTACAACTAATATTCGAGGCCAACGTTTAGAAAAATCATTATTTCTGATTTAAATGTGAATGGTCTTTATAACTGATTCCTAAACTCGCTTGTTAGGCGTTCTGGTGGAGTGTCCTCACAGTCGGGAAAATAACCATTCTTTTGGAAGCCAGATACACTACCTCTCTCCATAAACATTAGGTATGCCGATGACTTTCAGTTCTATCAAGAGAGAGTCATGTGTGTAATCCTGGGTATAAGAGTTTTCTGGTAGTGGGTACTGTGCAATCTTTTTTTAAGCTTTATTTATTTATTTGAGAGAGAGAGAGTGAGCAAGTGAGAGAGAAAGAATTAACAGAGGGAGAGGGAAAAGTAGACTCCCTGCTGAGCAGGGAGCAATGCGGGACTCGACCCCTGGACCCTGAGATCAGGACCTCAGCTGAAGGCAGAGGCTTAACTGCCTGAGCCACCCAGGCGCCCTGCTAATTTTTTTATCGAAAGTAAAAGAAATAAGGACAATACAAGTAACAGGAAAAGGAAGTGGAGGAAGGGAAAGGAGACCCAATCTTCCCTCCCACTTCGGTGGATGAACAGACACCTTCCAGACCCTAGACTTTGTGTTCTCATGAAGCCATCGAAAGATGGAGACACAAGTGCGGAATTGGTAGAGAAGGACTAACAAGGTGGGCGAGGGAGAGACAGCATACTATCTGTGTTCTTGCTAAAAATCTCCTTCTACAAAATCCGCCTTGAAAATTCTAACTCCCATGACTCTCTCCTCTTTTACAACTAATATTCATTTTAGCAGATTGTTATAAACTATTCTTTTAACTTTCGTGTTTTTAAAGTTATTTCTGTCTGCCCACTCATTTTCATCTTCCTCTAAAAAAGACTCCAACTTCTCCCCCAAGGTCCTATATGGGACCTAGTAAAGTTTTGGGCACATACTTGGTAGGAACTGAAAATGTTTGAAACATACTTTTTAATCACAGAAAGCCTGCACACTTTTAGAATGTTCCCCAAAAATCTCATGAAGAAAGGGAGTAGGCTAAATTGTGTCCCCTCAGAATTCATACTAACAAAATCCATGCTAACCCCAGTACCTCAGAATGTAACTGTATCTAGGGGTAGGGTCTTTAAGGAGGTAATTAAGATTAACTAAGGTCATTAAAGCAGACCCTAACCCAACCTGACTGGTGTCCTCATAAGAAGAGATTAGGACCCAGATACACACATGGAAATACCATGTGTAGACACCGTGAGGAAACAGCCCTCTACAAGCCAAGAAGAGAGGCCTCAACAGAAACCAACCCTTGATCTCAGATTTCTGGTCTCCAGAACCATGAGAGAATAAATTTCTGTTATTTAAACTGCCCAATCTCTGGTTCTTTGTTTTGGCAGCCCTCACAATCCAATACAGGAGGCTTTCTCTCTCATTAATTTGATGGAGAAGTAGTGAGAGATTTTGCAATTTGTGATTAACGGGATAAACGAAGTGGGAAGTCTCATCTGTTGGCTCTTTCTTCAGTGTAAAGAAAATGTTCCCAACTTCAAAACTCTTACCCCTGAAACTCAGACATTGCCTATAATGTTTATTTGAATACTTATAGTAAATATAATCAGTTAACTAGATCTACCATGGTTTTAGCTTTCATTAAACTTGTTTCTTTCAAAAGCCAGAGGCTGAAGGAAGTCAGGGGAAAGAGGCAGAAGGTGAGTGTGTAGAGTACTTTCAGGACGACACTGCCTTTTGCTCGGGGCTTTCTGATGACCAGCGTCTCCCCAAATAAAACAAAAGAGAAGGTCTGACTGTAGCGATTCTGTCACCATAGACGTGGCTCTATTACAGAGCTGTCTAGCTTTGCTGGGCAATGACTTCCCAGCTTTGCCAACACTTCCTTCTCTCGGGTTTTCCTGGAGGCCAAGGCTCTACACTGCTGTTCTCAGCTACGGAGCGCCTGCGGGCGCCATGACCTTCCATAACCTTCCATGGCCCCACAGGACCCACTTGACATAACTGTCCGCTCAGGGAATTGACAAGGAGATTTCTCTACCTAGGCTTTGTGCAGTTAATTTAACATTATATTCAATCAAATTACTCCACCCAGTACTATATCTGGAGGGAAAGTAGAACATTTTTGTCCCTTCAATTTCTTTAAAACAATAGCAAGAAGGTAGTCCACCCAATCCATAGAGACTGTAGGAAATATCACACGTAAAGGCTCAAATGTGCTAAAATAAATCACAGGGTGCAGTTACACGATATTCTCCACGCTCACCTCTGCTTTCACAGAACCAAGGCCCACGAAGCGGGCCCACGTCAAGGGCGTCCTCTCTTTGCCCTGACACACATGGCCATAAACATGGAAAACACCANTCACTGAAAAGGCCCACGAAGCGGGCCCACGTCAAGGGCGTCCTCTCTTTGCCCTGACACACATGGCCATAAACATGGAAAACACCATTCCCTATCTGACGAAATGGAAATATTTTGAGAGACCCAGTTCAGTTTGGTAGTTTGTCCCAGTTCAGGAAGCTACAGACATGTACAAGTAGCCACCATTATCTTCCCCAAAACCAAAATAAATTTAAATTCTTTGATTCACGATCCCATTCATGGTATTTAACCTTAAAAATCAAGGTTAATTAATTAAGAAAAATAATCCAAAAGAAAGGAAAGTAGATTACAAATGTTCGTCTCTGCATTGTTTGGCATGATGATCAGTTAACAAAAAAATAGGAAAACGACTAGAACAAGATATTTGCACTAATTTAGGATATTATAGACTGGTTTCTGGGACCAGAGAGATCAAATATAATAGATAATGCCTGGAATAAATCAAAATACAGGAAGATTGGATAGAATTCCCCACGCACATGCTATGGGAGAAGGAGCTACCACACTCAGAGCCACACTCAACCAGATAAAACACTAACTCAAATGTGTGAATGAATGGCTCTGTCAGATAAAAGCAGGACCTGGAAAAGGCTGGAGAGGGTAGGCTGCCAGGATCCAATAAGATAAGGAAAGTGGGGCCATATGGCAACCACCAACATTTTGGCCTCTGGGAAGAGCGCGGGGAATGAATGTAAGGCATCCTAATAAACAGCGAAGGAAAGCGCGCCGGGACGGTGGCTGCACTGGCTGGGTCACCTCTGCTCTGACCACATGACCAGCTGGACCAATCGGGAGCGGTCCTTGGACACCCGCAGAAGGAAAAGAGCTGGGAAAGGACACAGTAAACTAAAGCGCTTGGCCCGTTCGTGTAATTCAACAGACTTTAGGGAGCAGCAGCCACTGAGGGACAGAAAAACACGAGGCATCATATTTACGGTATGGATGAGAAAGGGACTCCCAGGAGCAGCGACCTTCCAAATGTTAGGTAGCCGGGAAAGGGCCCTGTTTTCATTTACTCCCAGTTTCACCATCTCCTGCCTCTGCTCAACACATCCCGCCTTTAAGCCCAAGGGGAGGACTCCGGGGAAGGCACTCTTCGAAGTACGGAAGGATACCAACATTGGCACTCTGTAAACTTAGCGTCAACGTGGGCCATAAAGCTCCCTGTTTTCTTCAAAACAGCAGCTTCACAACCCTCCCCGGGTCTGTCCTTCCCACAACCATCACCTGAAAACCGCCTCTCCCTATATGCACCTGGATTTCTATTTGCTTTTTATTTCCATATGTTTAGCAACAGCTATAAAGCTCTCCTTTTGAGGAAATGCTTTCAGCAATTGTGTTACCTACTTTGAACTTGTTTCTCCTAAGCCATCGGCATTTCTCTTCCCCACTGTGCAATTGACTAAAAACAGCATGAAGCTGACAGGTTTTTGTATAGAGACCAGACATAGCACTAAAAAAATGTCTGAGATTTTTTTTCCCCTTCTTTTAACAAAAGGCATCTTCCAGTGCATCTTTTATTATTATTGTTATTACTATCATTATCATTATTCACCCAAAGTTTTTGTTATCCCAAAGGATAATTCAGAACTAGAGACTTTATTCAAACGAGTGCTCTCAAACGGAGCTCTCCCGGGGAATGACTTATACACTAAACACAACATTAGACCGCTTTGTGGAAGAAAAGAGTAAGCAAAGATGGAGTCTTCTGATTTTCTTTGTTCATTTGAGTTTATTCAAGCCGTGGCATATTTTTCAGTAAGAAGTGGCAGCCTATTTACCCTGTTTCACTCAGAGAAAGAAAAATAAAGGAGGGGGACATGGAGCTTTAAAAATAGCATCAGTGGCAGAAGCAGACAACCACCTGGGGAGCTGTGTCTCATTCTTCACATTCACCAAGCCAGGCACAATACCCAGCACACGGCAGAGGCTCGGTGCACGTTTGCCAAATAAATAAGTGAGTGAGCACAAGCTCCCCATGGAAGAATGGCTGGGCAGCGCTGCTCACTGGAGAGCCTCGGCACATTCGTGGCCCTGGCTAGCTGAGCTTAGAGAGAAAGGCACTTCACCCTGCAACTCGTACCTACTGTAGACTCAGCCTTGAGAGGATTCTGCCTGGACATGAGAGCCCTCTAAAAAACTATTTCCAGAGAAGCTTCCAGGTTCCCCCTAGAGTTTTAGAAGCCTGGGTTTCCGGGACTAGCTCTAGAGTCTAAGCTGGAGCCGGGGCCCACCCTGCAGCTCCCACAGCTACTTCCAGAAGTTGCTACAGGAACCTACTCCACGTCGCCTCCTCTGCTTACCTTTCCCCACTCTTCCACAATGGAGTGAGCTTCCAGAAAACTTTGTTCAGGGGTTCCGCCAGCGATTGTAATTGATCTACTAGCTTATCTCTCACCTCCTGACTGTAACCGCTTACCCCCTCGGCGGTTCTCGAACTCAAGTGAACGTCAGAATCACCTGTGGAGCTTTTAAAATGAGATTCCCAGGCCTCCTCACACCCAGGGACAGAGACTCAGTAGGTCTGGGGTGGGAGCAGGAATGCTGAGTATCTAAAAGCTCCTGGGGGGGATTCTGAGGGCAGCCACACAGGGAGCTTCCTCCCAGATAAAAGCTCCTGTGTTTTGTTGAGCTTCGTTACCCAGCACAGGGCAGAGCATTAGCAGTAGTGGAAGAACGTCTTTGTTGGATGGGAGTGTGGCTGAGTGGAGGGGCAGATGTCTGGTGGAGGCTGAGGGAGAATGAGACATTCTGAACTGGAGGACTGACAGGAGCCTGAAGAAGACCACAGTTTAGCTCAGATCCTCCGGGAATGGGCAGCAGTACCAAGCCCCATCCCCATCTCCGAAGGGCCTTGGCTACTCTGACAACCAGACTGTCTGCATTTAATTTCTGGCAGATTTTCTCTTTTCCCTCTGGGCGATTCCTCCCTGTCTTCCCCCACAGGCTTTTATAAACGGGTAGCTTCTCCGGTCTTTCCCCAGGTGCCAGATCGGGTGTCTCCAAGGCCCCGGGCCGGGGGGGTGGGGGGCGGGTTGTTGCAGGATACAAGCCACCGACCTAAATAACCCAGCTGGGCCTCACAAACAGGGTCCAGCCCTCCAGAAGGCCTAATGAGATTTCTGAGTCAACCCTGGGCAAGGCATCCCACCAAACCCAAGCACCAATTCTAGGAAGGTGAGGAAAACCTTGAACTGGAGATCCGTGTGGCTGGCGTGTGGCCATCCTGCTCCCCTCCGGCTGTGTTACCGCTGACGGAGGCAGCCTGCGCTGGCTCCCCTGCGTGGCTCCCCTGCCATCTGGCAGCCTTCAGAACCCCCTGGGTGCTCTCTGTAAGAGTCATTTGAATCCATAATTCAAACTCAAGAGTATTTTCAATGTAAAAAATAGTTAATGCTTGACTTAATTTTATCGCCCGGGGCTTTCCAGGAAGAGGGAAGGGGGAGGGGAGGGCAGGCTGCACTTCTCCCCTGCAAGCAGGGACATCTGCCGCTGGCGGGGAAAAGGCCCAGGGCATCGCCTTCCTGTGCAGTTACTCCCGGGCACGGAAATAAAAACAACGCACATTTTCTCCCCAATCTATCTGCCAGCCTCTTCGCGTGTCTGGGATCAAGCTCCCTGGCTTTGGGCAACGTGACAGGCTTGCCCTGGAACAAACATCGGCTGTCACAGGCGCACGGCAAGGAGAAGGGAAGACTCCAGGGCCCAGCAGAAGGCTTCAGGACAGCTCAAATGGGGCCACCAAAGGGACCCTGCAGATAAGCTTGAGAGAGCATCAGGGTAGGTAAGAGTCCGGCAGATGGCTCTCTGGGGTCTGCTTCTGTCTGCTTTCACATGGAGAATCCATGCGCTATGTCCATACACAAACCTCACCTCCTTGGAAAAAAACAATGGTAGGCTGAGAGCAGAAATAGACACATCAAAAGCGGTATCACTGAAATCCTTAATACAGTGACAGAAACCCCAGCTTCCTCCAAGGGTTCCCAGCTGGTATGTTTCTCGCCTCCGGTTGAGCCAAGAAGAGGATATGGGTCTCCTGTAGGTGGAGCTCCAGATGGCTTCTCCCTCTCCATTGCCACCTGCAGACCCTAGACCCTAGAGTGGTCTGGCCAAGCCCACATGTCTCACTGGAGCCCTGGTTTGTGAAGACCAGCATCCCCCGGAAAGGTTGGCAACATGACTTAATTGGAACTTCGCTGCAGACTTCGTCGCACTTCAAGGTGAGGAAATTAATCGTGGTGTAGCACGGGACAGGAAGCAAGCCTTCCAGTGGTTTGTACAGATATTTGTTGGTATGAATGACCCTGCAGAGTCCTCCTCTTGCCTGCCAGACTCAGCGTCAATGTTAGGATTTCAGCCACACACCCAGGTGGCTAGTTGATCCCACATGACCCTGAAACCCTACTTACAGCAGGCTGGACCAAGAAGACATGCCTGATCCAAGAGCAGCCTGGTTCCGGGACCCTGCCAGATAGGCACAACTGTGACCTAATTGAGCTGATCAGATCTCATAGCTTAGACTGTTTGAGAACCTGGCATTAAAAAAAGAAAGAAAGAAAAGAATCTGCAGTTCGGAGGCAGAATAAAAAACATTCTGATTACTGAATAGGCAGACAAAGTTCATATCTACTCACCAGAGTGCCCAAAAAAGTATTACGGAAAGAGTTGATACTTGTTCTATTTTGAAAACAGCATTAAAATGATCACCACGGGGGGGAAATACCAGAACATTTTCTGGACTTACTTATATTTATCATAAAACTTCACGTGGCACTTACTTTGAAATTCAGAGTAGGTGAGGAAGGGGGAGAGAAGCCTACACATTTTCTAGTCTAAATGTCTTGACGTGAATCTGAAAAATATACATACACAAGGAGCAGGAAGAAGAAACCCTGAAACAAGAGAGAGACTATCAAGCAGCCAGAAGTCAGGAGGAACAGGTGCAAAGTGGAGAGTCGCTGAGTCCCATTAGTGACCAGGCAGCAGAGAGGGAGCCCAGGAGCCTACTTCTGAGGGGACATCTACTGAAATTCCTGTTGTGCCCGAGAGCTTTTGCTGCGACTTCCGTGTGGCCTAAGGCTCCTTTACTTCCCCCATGTGGTCTGGCTGCAATCCCTGTCTCCTGAGCTTGACTTATCTTTGCTTCTGGAAACCTAAAAGAGCCTAACTGCAGTATCACATTAGCAAATTAAAAAAAAAAAAATTCTGGTCTCATTACCAAAGCCAAAGGTAAAGAACTTTCAAAAGAGCAGACAGGCAGATATCGCGATTCATGTGGTTCAAGTACAAGGTTCAATTCAAGAAGAGCTTTAAGTTGAAAGACAAACTTTGCATAACATGGAATACGTTCAGCAGAGACCAGGATGAACACAGGGGAAATCAGGTCTTAAATGGGCAACAATCAGGAAGCTGAGGCGGTACAACGTGATGAAGAGAAAAACTCAGGAGGCTCATGATAGATGGTGCCCAGTGTCAGAAGGACTGTCAGGTGGAAGAAGGAATCGTTTCATACACCAAAGAGAACAAATAGGAATATGGAGAGTAGAGGCTTTGATTCAATAATAGGAAAATCTTTTCAAAATGTCATCAGACAGGGTGTCCTACTTTACAAGGTTGTGAGTTATCACTGAACGTGTTCAAGGAGAAACATGAAGTGCTCAGGCGGAGACGTTTTTGTTTTTAGTTTTAGTTTTTAAGGATTTATTTATTTTAGAGAGTAGGGGGGAGGGGCAGAGGTCGAGAGAGTCTTAAGTAGACTCCGCACTGAGTCCGGAGCCCGATATCACAGCCCTGAGATCACAACCTGAGCTAAAACCAAGAGTTGGATACTTAACGGCCTGAGCCACCCAGACCCCCACCCCCCCAACAGCAGTGGTGTTTTCACAAAGATATTTAAGAACCGTCTCAATTCCAAGAATTGAGAGACAGCCCTCATTCTATCCACGACCTCTCTGAGGTAAAGAACACGGATTCTGGACCCTGATGACCCACGTTTGTATCCTGGGTGACCCTAAGCAAGCTACTTGCCTTCCCAGTCCCATTTCCCACTCTAGAAATTGAGAAAACAGTACCACCTCTAGCATAAAGAGGTGGTGAAAATTAAATGAGACCATTCAAATAAAGAGTCTAGAACAATGCCTGGCACCTGGGAAGCACCAGATACGTACATTGGTGATGGTGGTTGTTAAGATCTTGTTCTCCAGGACTCGCTTCAAAGTGATCATGGTCAAACTAATCCTCGCTGTGCACGGAGTATCTGCTCACCACTAAAAGAAACAAATATTAGAACTGTTTTGTTTATGTGTCATTAAGTTAGCAAATGAGGGGCACCTGGGTCACTCAGTCGGTGAACCGTCTGCCTTCGGCTCAGGTCACGATCTCAGGGTGCTGGGATCGAGCCCCATATTGGGTTTCCTGCTCAGCGGGGAGCCTGCTTCTCTCTCTCTCTCTCCCTCTCCCTCTCCCCCTCTCATGCCTTCTCTCTCTCAAATAAATAAATTTAGAAGAAAAAAAGTTAACAAACAAACGGTGAGAAGTGGCTCTAGGTTTGGGGATATTCCCTCCTTTAGAAAGTCGTGGATGACTAAAGAAAACAGAGAAAAGGAGCTCAAGGTTCATCATAATGGTGTATTCCACTATTGGTGCGTAAATATTTTGGGGATGCCCACCCTGTGCTCAGCAGCGTATGGGACACAACAAGCACAAACAAATAAATGCCTTGCTCTCAAGCAGCTTACTTTCACTAGGGAAAGGAATAAACGAGCAAGATCTTAACAGGTGCAGAGAATATATGGAATAGTGTGAGGGCGTTACGGGGGGCAAGCGAGGGTGGAACGTCTTCCTGTGGCCTGAATCCTTATCCCACTGGGGGAAGATGTAGACAACTAAAGCAAATCCTTGTTACCACGAAAAGGAGAACTGAATTTAGGCAAGAAACTCTGTTCAATGTCCAGCTTTTCTACTAAAAATAAAAATGGACGGGCCATTTTGGCAGGCAAGACAAGCCTTTGCAATGATTTAGTCATGTAGCTTCAATTTAATTATCTATTCCATTCCTCTGTAGCCTCCTCAAAAATTAAATTTCTCACTTTTCTGATGGTCAATTTTGCTTCCAAGTAATAAGATCACATCGATAACTGAAACCAATACAGAAACCAAAAATTTCATTTTAGTCAAAAATATCCAATTTCCACAACAATTCTGTAGTAGCCAGCCTATCTTCTGATGGACTGGACTAAAAGGAAACTGGAAATTAAGGGAGACATAAAGAGGTTCAAATCATACTCCCCTTGGGCCTTCAGCTCCCACATAATAGAGAATTCTGGTTAGGCAGTTTATTGATCAGGTTAAGCTGGACCATTCTAAAAGTGAATTACAAACCTCCAAATCTCAGTGGCTTAACACGGCAGTAATTTATTTCTTTGCTCATGTAAAGTCCTGTGAGAACAAGCAATTCCCTGAGGTAAATTTTCCTTCACATGGTGACTAGAAATGCAGGTTCCCTCCATCATGGTTTCTAGGATGTGTGAAGCAGAGCAAGAGAGTGACAAGAGCTCACACCTCCACTTAATTGCCTCTGATTAAAAGAAACACGTATCTCTTCTTTCCACTCTATGTTGGCCCAAACCAGATATATGGCTTCAACCTCCAGGCAAGGAGGCTAGAAAAAGTAGGGAAGGACATGGAATATTCGGGGAGCATGACTGCCTCTTTTGGCATATGCAGGTCTCATCAAAATCAAATCTATGCTGAGGGTATTCAGATACCTTGGAAATTCAACCTCAGTCAGATGCGGGCACCCCAACCTCGACATTCCACAGTTTAAAAACTTCTACTTGTCTATGTTTAAAACCCATGTGAGGCTGCCTCATAAGGGGAGAGCACCCTGGTACATGAATAAAGTGTTAATAGAAAGCCAACCAATCCCCAATTTTTGCAGAAGATGGAACTTTAAAGATGGCTGCAAAATCAACACTGTTCTTGTCAGTATTGGCCCAAGAGTTGGAGAATATCAAGCACCAGGAAGTAGATACCATGTAAATAAGCCTGTCATTGGATATAGATCATGTAATTGACCCCCCACACACACACAAAAGTTTTGTTTTGGTTTGTTTTTGTTTTTGTTTTTCAAAATCATACCTACTACAAAACATAGAGCCTTTCCATCGTCCCATGAGTTTTGGGTCCCCCCCCCAATAATGTAGTCTTTAAAAATGTTCACTGCCTTGTGACACTAAGATAAGTCTCTCTGTAGGAGAAGTGTTCTTTGTTTTCTTTTTCCTGGGGCTGAGTGACTAGAACTTGAGCAGATCAAGTTCTTTCACTCTTTCACTGCCAAGTTGATGGGGAAGAAGGTACATCACAACTTTTTTCTAGTCATGTTACACCTGGTAGTCCTTGGCAAAGCCTTCAGTTCTCAGAGGATGTATAGAAGAAAGGCTTTCAGGAAATAGAAACACAGTAGTAATCCTGATTTAGGAAAGATATGTGACTGAGAAATATGAAATCATCCTAATAGCGCTGAGAGCAGCAACTTTACTGACTGACCCCTTCACTCTCCTTTTTTTGGGGGGGGGGTGTTTTAATGGCAATTACTGACCTCCGGGTTTCTTTTCAATACCTTTCTACCCTAACTACTTCTGCCATCATCTGGACAACATGAATCCATAAGGGAGACTTATTTAACAGGAAAGCCCCCACTTCCAAGACTTTCTGAACTTCAGTAACCTCCTTAAGCTCCATTCATTTCAATCACCCCAATGTGGGTGGCTCAAATCTTGTGAAAATAATTCAATTGCTCAAGTTTAATCTCTAAGATCTCAGTCTTGAAGCATGATTTTCTCTTCTTATGGATCACTCATTCCATTAATCCCTGCGCCCACTTTACCACATTTTTGTGGCATCCAGCCCCTTAATGCCTGCCTTGGGAAGTAATGAGCTTCTTGTCTCTATAGATGTTCAGAAGAAAAAGGATCACTGTTTGTCGGGAATACAGCCTTTTGAGGAAGTTATGTTGCCCTAATAGTTGGAGGGATATGAAGTTCAAAGATATATTGCAGCTGTGATTCAAATGCTTGATTCTAGTAGTTATAGGAGGCTAACCTTCCAATAAGTGTTTTGTGTTTAAATGACCAGTGTTCCAAAATAATCACAGGACAATTAAAGTGGTAAATACTGAAAAACTATAGCATTGTTTATCAATTTAAATAAGCTGAATAATATTACAGCCGGTGTCTTAAAAATGCAAGACATACAATGACATACGGGAGATTATAATTAATGTAAAACCCAGTTTATGGAAGGAAATGGTTCACTCAAAAATCATATACAGTGTTTAGGTTAAGACATATTAGGGAGAAAAAGAAAAAAAAAGACTTACTAGGGCCATAACATCAGCTTCAAATCTAATATGCTGTGGTAAATTGGAAATTGCCTCAGTTTTCAGACTCAATTTAAACAGGACTTGTTAGAAGAATCTTATTTGTTGTAATAAGAATGGATAATACAAGAAAACCAATCCTATAGTTGAAAATTAAATGAAAGCAACAACAACCCAAATATACTGAACAAACGTGTAACCAATCTGAAATCTGTAATGGTAATCTTTAGACAGCTGAGATGAAAATACTCTTACATAGAAATTCTACATTATTGGACTTGGGAGTATGTCATCAAGGCAGGCAATCAAAACTATCCATCTTTATTTAACTTTAACAGGTCAAATAAGGGAAAATTTTATGCACCAAAGATTGTCACAGTTACTGGTTACCAACTGATGCAATCAAGGGGTAGAATGTTCGAAGAGAGTCTCAAAAATCTTGGGACAATCTAATATACGTATGTAATTATTTTTCACTTCCTCAGGGAACAGAAGGAAGTTAATAGACTGTAACCACTGTTTGCAAGCAAGTTACAAGAAGATCTATGTGCCTGTTCTCCAGGAGATAAATACACTGAGGGAGGAGAAAATGTAACATCTGCCAAATACCTTGCTCAAAGCTCTTTGTTAGAAGACTGTGCTGACTTGCTCTCTATAATTCTTCTAGAAGAGAGAATCTCATCCCCCATTGTCCTGGATGAGTGAAGACAATTATTATTGACAGACACAGGGCACCCAAATTTTTGTTCTGAAGAAGGTCTGAAAAAGAATCAGGCTACCCTCCCATTACTACTATCATACTGGAACGTCCAATGCATTTCCTTTTTTTTTTTTAAAGATTTTATTTATTTATTCATTTATTTTAGGGAGAGGAGGAGGAGCATGAGCTGGGGGAGGTGTAAAGGGGTAGGGGGAGGAAAGGGGAGAGAATCTCAAGCAGGCTCTGCACAGAGCTGGACATGGGGCTTGATCTCACAACCCTGAGATCATGACCTGAGCCAAAACCAAGAGTCAGATGCTTAACCAACTGCACCGCCCAGGTGTGCCAATAGTCTATGCTGAAGAATAGAGGACCGTGAACTAAACCTTTCTACTATATCCCATAAGCCAGCAGGTTCTTGCCATCTTGGTTCCAGAGCTATTCAGATCTTTATATCTCACTTTTGACCGAAAGCTGGAAGCCAGATAGACAATACAAGAACACCTTTTAGCACTGTATATGACGGTTGGAGAAAGAGAGGACAAAACCCTTTGACTTATAGCCCTAAAAATAGCCATCTCCTTGCAAGGAAACATATCAGTAACTTCTAACTCTGTCTTTAGAGACACCCTCTACTTTTGGAAAAGTTCTATGACACTTTATTCAGTGGTCAACTGGACAAGTAACTGGTAAGTTTCATCGTGACTCTAGGGCGTTACACATGTGCTTATGCAGCCAGCTTTACGTCTAGCCACTGAAACGGCATCTCATTCAAATGTTCAAAGGATAGCTGGGGAAATGCAATGAGAACAGCTTTAGCGTTTCCGCAAAGGAGAAGTCGATCTTTATCATCTGATGTGCAATCAGACACTGGGATGGTTTTTCTCCACTCGTTAACTTTTCAGCAAGAATCCTAAATTGATGTTTAAGGATCAGTACTGTTATGGGTCTTAATCCCCCTTTACAAATATTTACAAAACTTTTTTAGGTAATCAGGACCTGAAAACAATTGGGAAAATATTTTAGCTGTTTGTATAGTATGGAATATTGACCAGATATGAAGCTGTTCGACTGGATTAAATGTGGGGACATGTATTTAACTCATTGGCTTCATTCAGCCTACCCCATTATGACCAAAAATTCATCAGGAAAATAATACAAGACACCAGTGTGATTAATATCACAGGGAAAAATGGTCCTACACCCTAAATAAGTTCAGTTTTAAAAGAAAAATAATAAAACCACTAGCTTAAAAGCAAAAACAAAAACAAAAAAACTTAAAAAAATAGCAATGCAGTGGGGACTACCCTGAATTTAAAATGACTAAGCTATTTAATGCAAGCCAGGTGTGATGTTTTTGCAAACCATTAGAAGTTGCTAGAACATATGAAATCCTAAGGATTCAAGTGACACACGTTGTGTGATGAATCACACAATACTTCTGAATATAAAATAGCAGAGAACACAAATCTGAGATTTGAAATTTAAAAGAAGATGAGCTCTGACATCCTTGATAGAAAGGGTTGTATTAATAATGGCCCTTTGAAGTCTAATTAAAAAAAAAAAAGAATAAGTGAATTCATGAACTTGCAGAATGCGTATACCCACCTAAGAGAAGCTAATACGCTGACTACATCGATGGTGTCTGTCCCAGCACTGGGCTGGGGAGGAATCCAGTCTTTATGACTCCCTGTCTCCCAGCCACATGGAGTTGCCGTGGTGACTTTCTCTCTCACGCTGGTTTGCTCTCCAAAAATACAAAAAGCCAGATGCCTGTGGGTTCGGGTGTGCCTAATTGAGCCACACTGAGCACCAAATGACCTGGAAATGTTTAATCCAGCTTTTGTCAGAACAAATTACTGGGATGTTCTCATGCCCCCTTAGGGACTAATTTACGATTGGATACCAAGTCCTGTGCAAAGCTATGGGCCAAGGCTGATGCCCACTTCGCCCCGGCATGCAAGGTCTGGGTATGCTGCTCTGATGTGAGGGGGAGCCACTCTGAAGCGGTGGCATGAATAAGAAAGAGGATGGCCAAATACAAGACTGCAAGGGTCCCAGAGGGAGGTGTGCGTTTGTGCCTTCTGCTCCTCAAAGGGTTCTTTTGCGGAAAGAGAGGCTTAGTGTGCTCCCTGCAAATTGCCAGGCGATATACTGCCAATGAGTCTACATCATGTGAATGGACTGAATGTCAGTGCCCGCCCCCTCCCCCCGTCCCGTTCATATATTGAAATCCTACCCCGCCGTGTGACGGTATCAGTTGGTGGGGCCTTTGGAAGATGATTGGGATTAGATGAGGTCATGAGACTGGAGTCCCCATGATTGGGACTAGCGCCCTCCCATGAGCCATGAGAGCGCTTGCTTCCTCTGTCCGCTGTCCGCCCTGTGAGGAAACCAAGAGAAGACAGCAGTCTGCGACCAACCCAGAACACGGCCTCACCAGGACCTGGCCATGCTGACACCCCAGTCTTGAACTTCCAGCTTCTAGAACTGCGAGAAATAGATTTCTGTTGTTGATACAAGTCCCAGTCTCTGATACTTTGTTACGGCACCCTGAATTAAAACACCATCCCATAGCAGTGAGTGCTAACCTAACAGTTCTGATGTTTAGTATCAAATGATTCCCATCTCATAAATAAGTCACCAGGGTGCGGGGCTTGCAGAAAGCAACTTGAAACCCAGGTTTGAGTTTGGTATATATTGATGTCAGGTGGAACAGCCTCGGGCACTCTGAGCTCCCTCTCAACCCACCACCCTGCTCAGGGTGCTGGAAGGGCCAGCATCCTGCTGGCTTTAACCGCTTCAGGGCCTCAACTCTCCCCAGAGGGCGCCTCCTACCGCCCTCAGACTCCTCACTCAGCCCCCACACTTGTGCTGCCCCCTGCTTACTTTGTTTTTTGTTTTTTTAAAGATTTTATTTATTCATTTGACACAGAGAGAGAGATTACAAGCAGGCAGAGAGAGGAGAGAGGAGGAAGCAGGCTCCCTGCTGAGCAGAGAGCCCGATGTGGGCCTCGATCCCAGGACCCTGGGATCTGAGCCCAAGGTAGAGGCTTTAACCCACTGAGCCACCCAGGCGCCCTCGTTGCTTACTTTGCTTTGTTGTTGTTCTCCTTTTGGACTTGAGATGGACCATGCTGGATACAATATTTTTCTGTTTCAGGCTACCATCACTGATCCATGCAAAGCCCTTCTCTTGTTTTATTTCTCTGTTTTTATCATAGCCCACACACGTACTTCCCTTCCCCCTGTCCCACTGCATTAATTCTAATGCGTTTAATGTATCGTTGCATCCATAGGTGTCTTGGAAAGATACGTGAATGCGATTTCCGTCTATACAAATAGTACTGAGGGATGTCTGGGTGGCTCAGTTGGTTAAGCAATTGTCTTCAGCTCAGGTCACGATCCTGGGGTCCTGGGATGGAGTCCTGCATATGGCTCCCTGCTCAGCAGGGAGCCTGCTTCTCCCTCTGACCCTCCTCCTCCTCATGCTCTCGCTCTCTCTCTTTCTCAAATAAATAAATAAAATCTTAAAAAAATAGTATTGAATTATTTAAGTCATTCAGTTTCCTCTTTATATATATATATTATATATATATATATATATCACTGTATCTACATGGGTATAATATTTTACCTCTGATTGCTGTGTAGTATTTCATCATTTGCATCCACTGCTCATTACGAAGTACTACAGCCAGATTGCTCTTCATAGGTGGCTCCTTTACATTCCCAGGGGAGAAGCATGAGAATTCCTGTCTGCCCACACTTGCAGGTTTTCCGACTTTCTAACTTATGTCAATCTGATGGTTGTAAAGTGTGCTGTAATACTGTTTTCGTTTCCATTTCTGATTACTATGGACATTGGATGTCTCCTCATATACTTGTTACCCATACAGATTTCTCCTATGGATTGCTTATTTATTTCTTTTGAGCATTTTTGTTTATTAATTTGTTCATTGAATATCTTAGATATTAATCCTTTTTTCACATACAGAATAGATCTTCTCCAAGCTCATCCACATTCTGTTAAATCTGCCTATAGTCTTTTTTATTAAACAGAAACCCTTAATTTAGATAAAATTAAATCTATTTTTTACCTTATTTTTGCAATTTTCCCATCCTACTTAAGAAAATATACACCACTCTGACACCACAAAGACTTTTTATTAAATTGGGTTAAGTCTGTGGATGAACTGGAGGACAACTTATATCTTTACAACATTGTCAGCCTGTCGTTAACATGCTATAGCTCTCTAATCATTCAGGATTTATTTTATATCTCTTATGGGGTTAAAATTTTTTCCCTAGTATAATAATTTTCTGCATTCTTTGTAGATGATTCCCAACTACGTTATATGTAATTTGGTTGTTATAGTGCCTGTTTTTCTATAGCATTTTCAAGTAAATTATTGCTCTGGTGGACTTAGTCCTAAGTTTTTCTTTAACTAGCAAGCTTCTGAACTCTCTTTTTGTACTGCTGCTCTGTTTTTTATGTAGATGATTACATTGTATGCAAGTAATGACAAGTTTGCTCTTTCCAAACCTTGTCTCGTTCATTTCTATTTGTCTTTCTGCTTTCGCCAGGACTCTTAGTTATTTGCAGGTCAGTAAGCAGTGCTGATATGCCATATCCTTCTGTTGTTCCTGCTCTAAAAGGGAGCGAATTTAAAGTTTCTCCATTAAAAAACAAATAAATAAATGTATCTCTATTAAATATTTTCTTTTTTAAAAAGATTTTATTTATTTATTTGACAGAGAGAGAAAGAACATAAGCAAGGGGAACAGGAGAGGGAGAAGCAAGCTCTCCACTGAGCAGGGAGCCCAATGCGGGACCCAATCGCAGGACCCTGAGATCATGACCTGAGCCAAAGGGAAATGCTCCAACGACTGAGCCACCCAGGTGCCCCTCTACTAAATATTTTCTGTAGAGTTTTCGTACATAATATTTATCAGGTCAAAGGAGTTTTCTTCATGTCTTAATTTACCGTGAAGTACTGTTTTTCTTCCCCAACAAGAGATATTAAAATTTATCAAGTTCTTTCTATTGATGTGGTTTATTTTAATGATAGATTTTCTGATTTTAAGTTAGTCTTTTGTATTCCTGGAATAAATTCTACTAGATCATGTTATTTTCTATAATACCTGATTGGCTCTCATTATCTAAAATTTTACACTGGAATTTTCTATCTCTGTCATAAATGCAATGGTCTTAAAATTTTCTTTTGTTTTATTGACTGTTTTAAGAATCAAGGTTATGCTACCCTCAAAAATGACCAGTATCACTTTTAATCTTTTCAATTTTCAGGGACAATTTACTTAGATGAGAATTTTGACTCAGAACCAAGTCATATGGTAAGAGAAGTAGAAAATTCTGGCTTCGATTGTACAATGCAGCTTGATTCAGGAGCTAACAGTCTTTTTGGTGGCTCCTTCATTCAGCCTTCTTCTGACTACAGTAGGAGAAGCAGGTCTCTAGCTGACGCAATTCTGCAGGAAAGTTTTGGAGAGTGTTTCCTGAAAGTTCAGCCTGAGACTATTTCATCAGGCTTTCCAAAAATAATCTGAAAAATCCACACTCTTTTAAAATCCTTTTTTACTTAAACTTCCTTGAGTAGATTCTGTCATCTGCAACCAAGACTTTTTCTTGGTTAGGAAGATAATTTTTATTTTAACTCCTTTAACTCCTGAGATTTCTATGTTTAAATCAAAAGTGTTAGTTAATTATAATTTTATTGTCTTAAAATCCCTTTTGTTTAGAATTATTTCCTCTTTTCACAGCATATTTTATTTGCACATTCTGTTGTACCTCTGATGAATCTTGTCAGACTTGTCAGATCAAGATCTTAAACAACAAGAATCTTAACACGTTTTTACATCCATGAGATAATTTTATTACTACGCTAGAAGTATATTAGTATCATCATAGCTTTAGTTCTAAATATATAATGGATTTTTTCTTTCCAAATGTATTAGTTATCTGTTATCATAATAATGCTATGTAATAAACACAAAATCTCAGTGGCATATAACAGTAAACATTTAGCTTTTCTCACAAGTCTGTGAGTTAGCTGGGCGTGGTAGGGTTCACTCAGGCATTTGAGGTGAACTGCAGGTCAGTTAGATGCCTTTAAATCTCTTGGCTAGTTTGTATGTCTGGGGCCTTGTCTGGGATGACTGAGCTGACATCTCTACTTGACATGCTCTCTAATCTTCCAACACCCTAGCCTGGACTTGTTTCCACGGTGGTAGCAGAGTTGTAGGAGAGAACACAGAAGGATACAAAGCTTCCCAAAGCTTTGGCTCAGAACCGGTACACTATGATTGTTTCCCATATTCTAACAGCCAAAACAAGTCACAAAGCCAATGCAGCCTCAAAAGATGGGGAAACGGACTCCACTTCTTAATTAAATAAGCTACCAATTCACTTTGCACAGGGAAGGAGGGGTAATCAGGGTAATTTTTGCAATCAAACTACCACTCAATTGTTTCAACTATCTATTGCTTTATAACAAAGCACCCCAAAATGTTGTGGTTTACAACGACAACTCATTATGATCTCTTCTCGTTCTATACAATGACCAGATTTATATAAACAGTTCTTACAAGGGTCTCTAATGCAGTTACACTCAAATGACAACTGGACTGAAGGCTCACCTGAGCCAAACATCCAAGACGTTTCTTTGGTCACAAATCTGGTGCCTCAGCTGAGATGTTGAAATAGCTGGGACTTGCTTCCAGGTGGCCTCTCCATGTTGCTAGCTTGGACAGTCTCAGCATAGCATTCTCAAGGTGTTCAAACTCTTCACATGGCTGCTCATTTTCACCAGAGTAAGCATTCCAAGAGATCAGAACAGAAGCTGCCATGCTTCTTCTGAGCTAGCCCCAACAGTCACACGATATCTGTTCTGCCACCTAGTTACACAGGCCAGCCTAGGTCAGTTCAGTGGAGAAAGGGTCTGCGTGAAGAGAATACTAGACATTTGTATGCATGTACATACGTGTGTGTGTGTGTGCAATATTATGTGTGTATGCAATGCAATATTATCTGCTTTAATTCAGAATGTGTAGTTGATTGTTTTCCATGTAAATAAAGATATGTACATTATATTGCTTTTTTAGGCAATCCGTTTTACATATTTATGCATTTCCTACAGTACCTGGTTTACTTTTCTTCTTCTAGAATATTTAATTCTTTCAACAGTGTTGTCAGAGTGGATACTTTTGAGACCTTGCATGATCAAGAATATCTTTATTTTATACTCATATTTAATTTTTCCAAGTTCCCTCCCTTTGTTACTTTATGTCCAATGTTGCTATTCAAACACTTCTTTTCTGGAGTCATTAAGCCAGTTTTCTTTATCTTTGATTTTTTTTTTTTAATTGCGCTCTCCTTTTGGTCAGTCTAGGCTCAATTATTACCCACTTCATCCACCTCCTCCCAACATACTCATCAAGCAATGCTGTTTCTCAAGGAAGGGGTGTTTCCTCCCCAGGCACTGCTCTTTCTCGAGAGTTGCCTCAGTGATAATCTAGCTCTTGAAGGGGAGAGCAGGGAAAGGAGAGAACCTTCAGGGTCCCCAGCTCAAGGCTGCACATGCTTTCACTGACATCTATGGACAGCCTCAGTATGATGCTTGACATTGTCCTGCAGATTCCAGCTAAGAGGCTGGTCCTACCATTGACCTTTCTCATGTGGCTTTAGGAAGGTGATGTTCCACTCAGGGAAATGTGGGGCTCAACAACAACACTCCCTCAGCTACTTTGAGTTAGGTGCCTACATCTTCTCTGTTCCAGGTTGCTCTTTCACCCAATCCCCATTATTCCCACCCCCACCTCCATAACACAGAGACTCATCCATCTTCCATCTCCTCAGGTGATTCTCACAATCTTTATTCTGGTATTTGACCTTGCCCCCCCCCCACCAACTTAGCTACATGTCATTCTCAGAGTTAAGATTTTATTAAATTGCCATCTGATCAGGAACCACATGTTCAGTGTCCCAGACCCTTCAGCTTGTTTTTGGATAACGTATTATATTAAAATAGTAGTGTGGAAATTAGGATATGGCAAACTCCAGAACATAATGTTTGAAATGAGTTTTCTCAATCGACTTTACCTTTGAAAAATTCCATGAGATACCTTACATAATTATCTTGTTTAAAAACAAACTGAAGTGAATAGATCACCATATAGTATATATGGTTATTTTCTGAGTTTGTTTAATCAATAAAAAAGAAAAGAGAACAATGATAAATATATTCATCTTGGCGCAACAAAAGGACACAAGTGTCTTGTTATAAATTAATGCATACATTCCCGTTTCCCTTTTCCCAGAACGTTTGGCATTCTTTATCAACTAGTATATACTAGTATATAAAAGAATAGAAGAATAGAAAAACAAAAGTTTCTCATATTGTCCTTTGTACCTCTACATTAATAAACCAGAAGGAAAGTAGTGAATGGCTTCAATTATAGAAAGGAAGGGATCTGGCTTAGCATTCTGATGGGGCCAAAGGCAAGTTTTTCCTATTTTTGGCTCAAACTCAATCAATCTTTGAAGTCACTCACTGGTCCACATTTTAATTGTTTTGTTCCAATGCTATCTCTAAATATAATTATTTTCAGCATAGAATGTTTTCACTTACTAAATTCACTCAAATCACAACCCTCTTGTTGTTTGGGGTTTATTGTTTGTTTGTTTGTTTGCATTTAGTACATGGTTTGCCAAGGTTGTCATTTTCACCTCTAGCTTTCATTTGAAGCCTTCTTTACAGATGAGAATGGATACCTTTTAGAGAAACAGAGTTGGGACCAGGTAAACCCAGGGTTGCATCACAGTCTTTTTCTCCATATTCTTAAAAATAAAATATATCGATAAATATTTCCATCTTTAGATTCTAAGAGCTGTGCGTGTACAGTGGTGCTTTTGCCAACTGTTTCGTTTTGGATGTTTATTGACATAGACCTACAATAAACACCTTTCCACTATAATCCTATAATCTATTCCATTAGCAGTTCTTCGACTGGAACCTAACACATATCTGAAGAACATTCTTGAACCAGCACATTGGAAATAGTTTCTCTCCCACCTAGCTGAGCTTTTGGAAGAACTTCTTAAGTATAAATTTTGTGAGGAATATTGAAAAGTCATACAGTAGTTAACTACTGTTGTATTCCTTTAATTTTGAATTGCTTGGTTGTTCTCTTTGAAAATTTTTGGTGGATTAAGAGATATTTTTCATCCAAATCAAAGAATAATACTTATTTCTAAATATACACCACTGGCATGTTTAGAGTTGTATGGGGTTCAGCCAGAAGTAATCCTTAGAAACATCATAACTCAAGTAGTAATTTCACAATCAAACTGTGGAATTGGCATTTTTTCTGGGGTGGTTCTTCTCTGGCACTGAAATACAAGAAACAATCATACGAGTTGCTTTTTTAGTTTTTGTTTATTTGTTTTATTTTGTTTTCAGGAAAACTTTGGAGGTCTTTTTTCCCTAAAAATATAATTCCTCCAGCAGGGGCCCTGCTCTCCTCTGTGACAGCTCCCTGCTGACTCACCACAAAGAGCTGGAATGAGAGGAGCCTGCTCTCCACTGTGGCACAACTCCAACCAGGCTCTCTGGTGCTAGAAAAAGCATGGAGGCAGGGGGTGGGAAGGAACAGATGGTCCCAGATCCTGCCCTGTGTGCCTGCCCAGCCCCTGTGGGATTTGTTGCTTTATCCAGATGGTTTTGGTTCCAGACCCTCTTTTTACTCATAGCTCCCTGCTTGCTACCTGACCTCCTGGGCTCAGCCAAACCTACTCCATTCCCATACTCCATCTTAGTGCCTGGAAAACCAGTTGTGTCCAATGCCCAGGGTCTGTGCCTTGCCCAGGAGGGAAGTGACCTTGAGACCTATAACTGACCAACGAAGGGTAGCCATTGTGCTCTCATGAACTCTCTTGGTAGCTGAGGATCAAAATGCTTCACCATTTAGGGGAAGATCAAAGAGAGGCAAGTTCATTCTTGCAAAGAATGCACCATGGGTAAGTTCCAAGATGCTATGACCATTCAGTTAAATGAGAAGTGGAGACATACCATCTGTTTACCATGCAAAGTAAGCAAAAACTAGACATCTGGGGGACAGGTGATGAAGTGGAAATAGAGTTGAACTGAAATGCAGGAGGCTTGTGTGATAGCCTTAGCTTTACCATGGCAGCAGCAGTGTGACCTTCTGGAAGGTCGATTAACCTCTGAGAACATCAGCTTCCTCAGCAGCACATCAAGAGTATGGGACTATATGACACCCAAAATATTTATAAACCCAAAAGATTTTTTCTTGACCCTAACTGCCCTCTCCTGCTAAAGCAGACACTCATCAAACACAGCCATTTGCTCATAATAGGGAGTCGATATGCTAAACTGAATGTCCAAAGGCAACATAATTAGGCAGACAGTGGGGCTGTAGCTGTTTCTGACTCTGGTGCCCTTGAAATAGTGTCCTTTGGTCTGCTCAGTCCTGACCTTGACTTTCAGAGTGTTAGCACTCTTTGCTGACTTACGGAGAATAGCAGCTATACTCCTGTTAAATTTTTTTGTCAACCTAGCAGAATGATATTCTTGCTCAGTAGTTAGTACACTTTATTCCACGTAGAAAAAGTTTGGGGTTTCAGATGGTTTGTTTGTAAGCTAAAATGGAGTCATTTTTTTTCAAATTAGTTTCTATAAATTTTGGTAATGAATCAAGACAGTGGCTGAGGGGCAAAGAGGAAAGATCATGTCTTAAAACAAGCATTTCAATGGCGAAAAGTATTTTAATTCTCACCTTAGATAGCAAGATCAAAAGATTCATCCTAACATTTCCTGGGGTCCGTTCATCAGCTCGAACGTTTACAAAAAATAAGAATTATTTTCTCTTAAATAAGAAGACACTTAAGTACCATAAATTCATGTGTATTTTTCAGAAGTTATTCCCTGAGGATTAACTCACCAGATAAGAAAACTGCTATTAATTTATAGGACAAGGAATATTACTATAACCTAAGTGATGGACTCAGAAATCCTATACACATTGCGAAGAAATAAAATGTTGAATCCCAATAACAGACTCATCCCACTTTTCATTGACCCAAGTGGTCAGTGCCACAGAAACAGTGTGTGATTTCTATACTATATTAATAATTCAATAGTCTGAAGTGGCATTAAGAATAAAAGCATTCATTTTGTTCATTCCTTTTACTGTAAAAGGCACTGAACAAAGTCAAAGGAGAACATCCTATGAGGATTAGTTTGCTGGATTGAGACAGTTTATTAATATAAATAATCTGCTAAAATAAATCCCTATTCAAAACAGTAGCATGCATCTCTTCCTCTGCTCACTCTCTCTACAGTTGACCCTCAAATTGATATTAAAGCTAACTTGGTTCTATTTTTGAATGATCTAAAGATACATAATATTTTTGGATACATTACAGAACCTTTATTCTAGTTATGAATGGTTATACTTCATTCAAGTAAGATTTTTCTATCAAATATATTTTTAAATCTATTGTATCTATATTTTAGTGTCATTTCCCCCCAAAACTCTTATTCTAACTCTTTCACCTAATCAATAGGTATTTTTTGAAATCACTATGTGCTAGTTTGATTTTGTTTTCTTCATTCCAATATTAATCAATATGCAATTTAATTAGAATAAAATCTCCAAGAAATCTCAGCACTGTAAGGCATAGTAATCTGGCTTTTAGTCTGAAATGATGGCTAAAGTACCAAAGCCCTTGCATTTCTGTTTATTGTCTCTGTTTAAATGATTTCCTTTACAGATATCAGAATAACAAAGTATATCTTATTAATCATGTGATTTTGACCCTATTGCAATTCTTCATGTGCCTGTGATTTCAAAAGAATTTTCTAATTTGACTATTCGGTTACCTATTGTTTATAGTTTGGCCTTATAGCAGCTTAGATTGAGATTCTGATTCTGCTACTTACAAAATGTTCAACTTTAGGCAAGTTACTTGGGCTTTCTGAGCCTTAATTACTTCCTCTCTAAAAAAGCAGGATGAGAGCATGCCCTATCTCACAGGGCTGTTTTACATATTAAACATCACCACTGTGAAAGAGCCAAGCATAACCAGAAAGCATGACTCAGTGTTGGTTTTCCTCTTTATTTTTTAATTTCTTCCCTTCTGGTGGGTTTTTTTCTTTAAGTCATCACTCACATGACTCCCAAAATTCCTCTATAACTGTCTAAAGCTGATTAACTCTTATTTAACCGCATGTCATGGGCTGACAAGAGTGAACACAGCACAGTATTTCCCTCTTCCGGCCTATTTAGAATAGCACATGAATAGCTAATTCACAAGGACAGGAAAATCTCAGCTAATCCAAATATTAGAATAATCAGGGAGAAGGCAGTGAAAAAAGTTAGGAAGAAGCAATACTAATAATGGCAGACCTAAGATTATACAGTGTTCGGGCCTCCATTACTAGTATTGTTTCTCCCCAAGATTTTTTTCATCTGCCTACAGATGATACACATTACATTAGTTTCAGGTGTACAACATAGTGATACAACAAGTTTCTACATTATACCATGCTCACCACAAGTGTAGCTCCCATCTGTTATAGTACAATGCTATTACAATGTCACAGACTTTATTTCTTATGCTGTGCCTTGTATTCCTGTGACTTTTTCATTTCATAACTGGAAGGTTGTATTCTTCCTATTTCAGGATATGGGTAAGCACTCAGGATCTCTACAACAGCACTCATGGCAAGGGGAAGCAACACGAGTCGATGAATGTGGGACAGAGGCAATAGGCTAGGGCAACCAAATGGCTACTTTCAACATGTCCTCACCTGGTGCTCAGTTTTTTCCATGTGACTTTTCTGTAGAGGAGGCAGGTCAAGAAGAGTCTCATATCCATATTAAAGATACAGCGACTGGTCTTGACTAGAAGCCATTTGAGATTTGGCTCCCTTAGTAGAAACCTGAGAATAAATGCTGATTGGAAAAGCAGATGGTTTACATCAACAGTGGATGCCAGCCAAGGACACAGTATCTCATTTCCATCTAGATAGTGCCCCATATAAACCACCCCACCATTCATACCCTCAGAATTTAGATGTGATCTTAGGGAGAAAAGAAGAGATCTTGAATTTACCTGAGAAGATTCCAGAAGTGACCAGCCTTGAATTATACAAGACTACGTTTCAGCTTAATCAGGTAAAATGACTGTGGAAGACAGATGTTAATCATTTGGGGTAAAATTATACCCTCAATCATGGTTTGCAAGTATCATGACTATACATGATGATGCATTAGGAAAGGAACTAAGGAGTTACAAAAAAGACATATCTGTCAGGCATGGAACATTCTGGATGGGGAAACAGAAAAAAAAATTAGGGGAGATATCAGTGTTCAGCCCAGGCATACAGCAGAAAACTGATATTCCTGGGCTAATCAGGTAAGAAGTAAACAAGAAGTTTTTGACCAAGCTGGGAATTATATTTAGTTTCCTCCAATTTTAAATTAACTTGTCTTGCCTATGCTTTCTTAGGATAAGAACTGGGGCCTGATGGAAAGGAAGAAGTAAAATTATCTGTTTACAGAGAAAACTCTAAAGACTTCACCAAAAATTAATTTGGACTAATAATCAAATTCAGGGCATCTGGGTGGTTCAATCAGTTAAGCCACTGCCTTCTGCTCAGGGCATCATCCTGGAGTCCCAGGATTGAGTCCCTCATCAGGCTCCCTGCGCAGTGGGGAAGTCTGCTTCTCTCTCTGGCCCTTCCCTTCTCATGCTCTCTCTCACTCTCTCTCTCAAATAAGTAAAATCTTTTTAAAAAATTTCAGTTAAGTTGCAGGATACAAAACCAACATAAAAAAATAAGTTGCCTTTCTTTACACTAACAATGAACTATCTGAAAAAGAAATAAGAAAAATAATCCCATTTATATTAGCATCAAAAAGAATAAAATACTTAGAAAAAAATTTACCCAAGGAGGTGAAAGATCTGTACACTGAAAACTATAAAGCATTAATGAAAGAAATTAAAGTAATAATTTATATTTGTATAAATGGAAAGATATTCCATGTTCATGGATTAGAAAAATTAATATTGTTAAAATACTCATACTACCTAATGTGATCTATAGATTCAATGCAATCTCTATCAAAATCCAATGACATTTTTCACAGAAATAGAACCAACCCCCCTAAATTCATATAGAATCACAAAAAAATCCAAATAGCTCAAGCAATCTTGAGAAAGAAGGCAAAGCTAGAGGCATCATACTTGCTGATTTCAAATTATATAACAAAGCTATAGTAATCAAAACAGTATGGTACTGGCACAAAAACAAACACATAGACCAAAAAACAGAGAACCCAGAAATAAACCCAAACATGTATAGTTTACTAATCTTCGATAGGATGCCAAGAATATAAAATGAAAAAAGGATAGACTGTTTAATAAATGGTGTTGAGAAAACTGGATGGCCACGTACAAAAGAATGAAATTAGACCCCTATCTTACACCACACACACACACACACACACACACACACACACACAACAACAACAACAACTAAAGATAGATTAAAGAGTTAAGTGTAAGATCTGAAACTCTAAAACTCCTAGAAGATAACATAGAGGGTAAGCTCCTTGACAGTTTTGATAATGATTTTTTGGATTTGACACCAAATGCACAAGCACCAAAACCAAAATATACAAGTGGAACTACATCAAACTAAACAGTTTCTGCACCAGCAAAGGGAACCATCAACAAAATGAAAAGGAAACTACAAAATGGGAGTAAAACATATATCTGATAAGGGCTTAATTTTTAAAATACATAAGGAACCCCAACAACTCAGTAGCAAAAAAGAAAGAAAAAAGAGAAACCCAAATAACTCAAGTAAAATCTGGGCAAAAGACTTGAATAGACATTTCTCCAAAAAAGACCTACAAATGGCCAACAAGTATACGAAAAGGTGCTCAACATCACTAGTCATGAGGGAGATGCAAGTCAAAACCACAAGCAATCTCCTCATATGTGTTACGGTGGTTATTATTAAAAACAAAAACAGAAGAGAAAAGTATTGTTAAGGATGTGGAGGAAAGGGAACCCTGGTACACTGTTGGTGGGAATGAAAACTGGAGAATCTACTTTGGAAAAAATATAGAGGTTCCTCGAAAAGTTAAATCTAGAACTACCATATGATCCAGCAATTCCACTGTTGGGTATATTTCTAAGAGAATTGAAATCAGCATCTTTAAGAGATATCTGCACTCCCTTATTCATTACAGCATTATTCACAAAACCCAAAATATGGAGACAACCTCAATATCCATGGACAGATTAATGAATGTAGATGTGGTTAAATACATGCACCAGAATACTGCTGAGCCTTAAAAAGAGGCAATCCTGCCATTTGTGACACCATGGACCTGGAGGACACTGTGCTAATTGAACTAAGCCAGATACAGAAAGACAAACATTGTAGGTTACCACTTACATGTGGAATCTGAAACAAACTCATAGAAGCAGAATAATGGTGATTGCCAGTGGCTGAGGGGAAGGGGGCAATAGGGAGATGATGGTATACAGTACAAAGTTGCAGTTATTTAAGATAAGTAAGTTCTGGAGACCTGCTGCACAACGTCATGCCTGTAGGTGGGTGAGCCGGGGAAGCTCTGGGGCTCCCGCCTCGGACGACGTACAGCGGCCGCACCTGCGTTCTAGCCCCGCTCCTGCAACGTGTTAGCTGTGTGACTTTGACAAGTCACGCTACTCTCCTGAGCCCGGTTCTTGATTTTAAAACAAGGATGATAAAACATCCCCTGAGTATCTGACCAGAATACCAGCAGGGCCCAGACCCATGCTGCAATTTAAGACAGTGATGCTATGGCGATCATACCGGAAACTCACCCTCTAGAAACGGCTTAAGGACTTGGTTTCCCAGAGTTACCGTAAAAATCACCATCACAGAGCTTCTCTATAGCAGCAGTTAATCTTTTCCTTTTGCTCTGTGAATGTGATTGCTCCCCGTACTTCAAGATCCTAACTCTGACGACCAGGGGAAAAGTGTGTCCCTAAAATCAGAGCACTCCTCTGAACTCAGTCACTTCTCTCAAATGTCACTTAGGAGACTCTTATCAGGAAAACTTCATTTCGCTTTTTTCTCTTCAAAGCGCAGGTTCTTAAAGGGCTCACTCTTTAATGGTAGCAAAATAAGCTTTGTTTTCTAAAAGGTGAGGGTACTTGACAGGTCGGAAGAGAGGAAAAGAAAATTGACTCAAGGAAACTTTTTCCCTTCTTCTGACTCTAGCTGCCTTGTCTCTTAACTAGAGCTACATAAGTAATCGGTACACCCCAATTTAAAAGTTCATCTTTAGGGCGCCTGGGTGGCTCAGTGGGTTAAAGCCTCTGCCTTCGGCTCAGGTCATGATCTCAGGGTCCTGGGATCGAGGCCCGCACCGGGCTCCCTGCTCAGCGGGGAGCCTGCTTCCCCCTCTCTCTCTGCCTGCCTCTCTGCCTACTTGTAATCTCTCTCTCTCTCTGTCAAATAAATAAATAAAATCTTTAAAAAAAATAAAAATAAAAGTTCATCTTTAATAGGTAGGCAGATAACACTGGTTTAGAAAAGTTAGCAGAAGTTAAGAGGTAAAATCTGTGCACATACAAGATAGCAAAGCCTTGAAGTGACCCTAAGATGTTAGCTGAACCTGCAGACAACGTGCTGACTCAGAAGCAAGTGGACTGCCTGGCAGGGAAGAAGAGGGGGCTGCAGGAGAGAGTGTGGGGAACCTCAGGATGTGGGAAGGAGAAGAGCAGCTACGGCCCCACTTTGGGTAGACAAAGCATTTGTCAAAAGCAAAATAAGTCAGTCATAAGGTCTAAGATAGTGATCAAACCATTTCAAGCTCCAGAAATAGGTTCCACTAACAGCAAAGTCATTCCAGGAGTCCAGATTTGGTCTCCAGCCCAGATCCGGGACTCCCTGCACACTACACAATGTCGTTAATGAGCTGAATTGTGTCCTTCAAAATTCATGTTGGAAATCCTAACTCTAGGACCTTAGAATACGGCTGGATTTGGAGATGGAGCCTTTAAAGAAGTAATTAAGGTTAAATGAAGTCATGAGAGTGAGGTTCTAATCCAATAGGACTAGTGTCCTTATAAGAAAAGGATAGGACATCAGGGAAGCATGCATGCAGGGGTAAGACCATGTAAGGACACAGAGAGGAGACAGCCATCGGCAAGCCAAGGAGAGAAGCCTCAGGAGAACCCGAACCTACAACACCTTGACTTGGACTTCTAGCCTCTAGAACTGTAAGGAATAAATTTCTGTTGTTTAAACCATTTAGTTATGGCAGCCCTAGCAGACAAATACATATTTGTAGTTGGGAACTCGCCTCAACCCAAAAACAAAAGCAAAAACTAGAAAAAACAAAAAAACACACCCAGACATTCAAGAAATATATTTTTTTAAGATTTTATTTATTTATTTGACAGAGAGAGATTACAAGTAGGCAGAGAGGCAGGCAGAGAGAGAGGAGGAAGCAGGCTCCCCGCTGAGCAGAGAGCCCGATGCCGGGCTCTATCCCAGGACCCTGAGATCATGACCTGCGCTGAAGGCAGAGGCTTTAACCCACTGAGCCACCCAGGCGCCCCCAGACATTCAAGAAATATTAATACTTTATTTTTCTATAGCTCAATGTACAAATAATTTTGGAATCTGAAAACCCACCTCAAGCCGTGTAGAACTTAAACTCAGCCACAGCATGGGGAAGGCAGGCAAGGACCTTATGTGGCCCCTGCGCCTTGTGACACCCTTCGTCCACGTCAATCCTTCACCATGATGTGGTTTTTCTTTTCTGAGATCACACCACCTCCACTTACCACTGCCAAGGAACAAGACCTGGGGCTTAACCCCAGTGTGGCCCATGTTCTCTCTCATAGAGCAGCGCTGTTTCCTACCCACCCAGTGGTCAGAATACTCAGTCTAGATAACCACATCTTGCCTTGGGTGGGTTCAAATCAGCAGATAAGCCTGATCCACTGAAAAGGCTAGCATATTTCCTAATTATAGCCACAGGCGGGAGTGGTTTAGCCTTGCAAGTTAACATAAGGACAACAAACCAGTAACACTGGCATCACCTGGGAACCTGTTAGAATTACAGAATCTCAAGTCCTAACCTAGAATCAGAAACTGCATTTTAATCAAACCCTAGGAGATTTTTTTTTCACACTAAAACCTAAGAAGCAGTGGTCTAGCACAAGTGTTCTCCAACTTTAGCAGGCATCAGAATCATCTGGAGGACTTGATGAAGCACCCACGCCTTGGCTGTGCCCCCAGACTCTGACTCAGTAGGTCTGGGGTGGTTCCCAAGGATTTACATTTCTAATAATCTCCCAGTTGAAGGTGATGCTGCCAGTCTGGGGACCAGAGTTTTTTAGAATTAGTATGGAGCATCTAAAGATACATTAATGTTTTATAAGTTAAGAGACCTTGGGTAACGCTTCCTGCCTACTTTATTATTAGTTGAAGCAGGCCTGTCATAACATTTGTGGAGCCCAGGGCAAGAGTACGGAAGGACTTCCATATACCATCTGTATAAATATTTAAAAGTTATAAATCAGGCTGAAAGAAAAGGGGTTTAAAAATATCCAGTCCTGGAGCACCTGGGTGGCTCAGTCGTTAAGCGTCTGCCTTTGGCTCAGCTCATGATCCCAGGCTCCTGGGATCGAGCCCCACATCAGGCTCCCTGCTTGGCAGGATGCCTGCTTCTCTCTCTCCCACTCCCCCTGCTTGTGTTCCCTCTCTTGCTGTGTCTCTCTCTGTCAAATAAATAACTAGAATCTTAAAAAAAAAAATCCAGTCTTGACAAATATGCTTTCATAATGATGTGGAAGTTCAGGTTCAAGGGTAGAATTCTCAGGATTCCATGTCTGCCCTTGTCTAGTCCTGCCCCTTTGTCTTCCTATTCCCCCCACCCTGGGAAAAGAAGAGGCTCGGGGCCTTTTGGACAGGGAATTCCAGTGTCCTAGGAACCCAGGGGAATGGGTCCAGACGGAAGACACAGGCTCCACGGTGGCAAATCACTTGGTTTCATGGACTCCTTACCCAAGGGGAGGGGTGACATCAGAGAAAGGCCAAAATGGGGCCATTAAAAGCAAGGGACCCAGAGCACGACTCAACATGGTCAAGTCTAAGAGTGATACAGATTCGGAGGCATGGAGAGTCTGTGGCTTTTTTGGTAACATACCCAGAGTCATAAAACTAGTTTGTCTCCTAGGAAGTATTTAAGATAAAATGCAACAGTTGACCTACTAAGTTCTATGGCTCTCCGTGTCATCTCCAGACCAGCAGCCTGGCCTGGACTAAATTAGTTGTGGACTAAATGTTTGTGCCTCTCCAAAATTCATCTGCTAAACTGCTGTGAACAGAGTGGTTGGTAGAAATATGGATGGTTAAAGGGCCGTTCTGGTGAGATCACAGGCAGAAAGGAGGAACACGTGATTGGAATGCAGAGGAAAGGTGATCCTCACTCTAAAATGGGAAACAACTTGACTTAGATGAACTAAGTTCTAGGTTTTTGTGGAAGGCAGAACTTGTGAAGGATGCACTTGGATATTGAGCCGAGAAGATTTCTGAGCAGAATGTTAAAGAAGTGGCTTAGTTATTTCCAGCCTGCTTATAGAAAAAGGTAAGGGGAGAGACGAATTAAGGAAGGAATTGTCAAGCAAAAAGGAACCAGAATGTGGGGATTGTGAAAAGATCCATACATTAAGGGTGTGGTCCACCAATCATTTGAGAAAGAGATTATGGTGTGACTCTTGGATTTAACCAGTCCTCTCCCCAGAAGTCAGAAAAGTGATAGGATTATACCAGCAAATCACTACCCTCTGAGAATAAAGGAGACAGAAAAACATGAAATGGGATAGAATGAAAGAAGACCGTCAGACTTCCGGGATTCTATAGGACCAAACAGGAGGAATGAATACAGCTATGCAGCTGGAAACATGCTTTATCCTTCAAGGAAAGGAAAGGGAAGAAATTCAGACATCATCCAGGCTACCACTTTCACAGGCCTGAGGCTTCCTCGGTAAATCTGGAGGGTAAAGGGTCCTCTCAGAGGGCTGTCAGGATGGTCCTCTATGAAGCTGAAGGGGCGGCCACCCTGCCAAACTATGGGGGTGTCAACGCCATCTGACTGTGCCTGGAGACAGAGCATCAAACCGAAGAGGATTATTCTCAAACTCTAAGATCTCATGGAATTTGCCTTGCCAACATTTGGACTTGCTTGGAACCCATCATTCCTCTTTTCCTTCAAATGTCTCCCTGTTTGGAATCAGAATGTCTGTCCCACCATTGCATTTGGGAAACACACAGCTTGTCTGGTTTCACAGGTTCACAGTTAGAAAAGGATTTTGCTTCAGGTTAAGTTATACCTTAAATCTCACTTGATTTAGAGGATACATTTTTAAAAGATTTTATTTATTTAACTGATGAAGGGGGGCGAGAAGAAAGCACACACAAGCAAGGGGAGTAGCAGGCAAAGGGAGAGGGAGAAGCAGGCTCCCCGCCAAGCAAGGAGCGTGATATGGGACTTGATCCCAGGACCCTGGGATCATAACTTGAGCCAAAGGCAGATGCTTAACTGACTGAGCCACCCAGGTGGCTCTAGAGCCATCCCTAGATGATATTTAAATAAGACTTTGGACCTTGGACTTTAGAGCTGATGCTGGAATGAGTTAAAACCTTTGGGAGATATTGAGATTGAATGAATATATACTGCTTGTGATAAGTGCATGAATTTCAGGGAGCCAGAGTTGGAATGTTATGGACTAAATATGTGTCCCTCCCAAAATTCATGTGTTGAAGCCCTATCCCCCAAGATGATGACTTTTGGAGAGAAGACCTTTGAAGGGAGGTAATGGGGGTTAAATGAGGTCATAAGGATAGGCTCTTATGATGGGAATAGTGCCCAGATAAGAAGAGCTTGCTCATCGGTACTTCATCTCTCCTTCATGGGGGACATAGCCAGAAGGAAGCGATTTACAAGCCACAGAGTCCTCAACAACAACTACATCAGCCAGCTCCTTGATTCTTAGACTTCCCAGCCTCAAAAACTGCCAGAAAATAAATTCCTGGTGTTTAAGCTATCCGGTCAATGTACTTTGTATGGCAGCCCAAGCCAACTGATTCAGGCTTACCTCAGGGCTTGTTGGAAATGCAAATCCCTGGGCCCCACCCCAGACCTACTGAATCAGGAACTCTAGGGCTAGGCCCCAGCACTATGTTTTAACAAGCCTTCCAGGGGATGCTGATGCTTGCTTCCATGGCTCAACATACAGTTTTTATTCTTTTCTATTCCTCCATGAGGAACATCTTGGACACTATTTTTTATGAGATTTCAGCTTTGGACTGCTCAGAACTAAAAGCGCCCCTTATTCCATTATTAGCAGGATCTCTCTTCCCCAAGTTCATGAATACAAGTTTTGCTGATAATAACGTGTGTTAAATTGTTGTACCTGATCAAATATATCCAAAAAGTCAGTTCATATACTCTAGTTCCAAGAATTTTCGGATGCATCCTTTTGTTTCAAAGGAAGTTTTTTTATATATATTTTTATCTTCTTTAAAATTATGGTGATAAGGCCTTAGAAAAGCATCACTAAAAAGCACATTTTAGAAGGACGTCTCTTTGTTTTATCAAATTTATACTCACATAGGCATAAATCGCAAGGGTTTATGACCAGTACTCATTGCTTCAACCTCTTTCCTGAGCTTCTTGGGAGAGTCATGTCTCTATAGTAATGTTTAAATGGATTGGGGATGTGGTATAAAAATAATAATTAGTGCTTGGATTTAGGCAACCACAACATGGCACATTTTTGTATATACCCTGTGAGAAGTGCAGGAAAAGGAAGTCATATGTCTTAATCCACTTATGAGTGACTATTTACATGCCTCATGTTTTATTCAACCATCACAGCATCTTGACGTTGGTAGCATTATCCTCATTCTATAAATGAACAAAATGTAGACTCAGACAACTGGCATATGCATCTTAATAGGGCAACTTGGTCAGTCAGTGGAGGCTATGGGATTTGAATCCACGGCTCTCTGCTTCTAAGGAAAACCTCTATTCCCAGAATATCACAATGCCCCTTACACTTGTGGAAACTGCACTACATCCTTATAATCTGCCCTTCTCTAGAGAGACAACTGCAATACAACAGCCGCTTAGCTCAAGCTCTCGTAACTTTTGCTACACTTGCTATAAGAATCTCCCAACAAGTCTGACTCTCTACCTTGTTTGCCCATGTACCTCTGACAGTAGTCCTCTAAAAAGGAAATTTAATCATGTTGCTCCCCCAACTATAAAGTCTCACCTCAGCCTTCAAGACTAAGCCCCAACTCTTTGACATACCACAGAGGGCCCTTCCCAATTTGTCATCTGTCTGCATGGTCAACATCCTTGACACCTCCCACCATGCCGAGTTTGTGGGAGTCCTTGTGGGAATTTTCACATTCGTTCATGGATCAGTCCCTTTGTCTAAACCAGATGCTGAGGTCCTCCTAGAGATTATTTCCAGTCTCCCTTTCCAGACAGTAGCTCCTGTTGGACTATTTTTCTTTCTATCACCTATTGCTGCTGCTGAGCCTGCTGGTACCATTTAACCCTCCTTGCCCTTCCTCAAGGATGGCTGAATCTACACTGTGACAAAGTAGACCAAGTACCTTGCTCCTGTCAGAGACTTTTGTGTGAAAACAGTTCTTTCTCTTTTATTTTGTTTTTCACTTCTGGCTCTGTACCAAAGTTTCAGTATTCAGAGAATAAACGAGATTCAGGCACCATTCTATTCTCAAAGCTACCCTTCCACTTTAATGACTGAGACCATAAATTTGGGCAAAGTTTGTCCTGACTCTTTATCCCTCAGGAGTTCCCCTCCAAGAGGTTCCTTATTTCCACATGCAAATAGACTCCTAGTGGTCCTGCCTCACATCCCTCATCCCATATTCTGGACTTGCCCAGAAAGCTCTAAATCCCAGAAATAAACTCAATTTAGGCTCACACCAGTATGTCTAGTCCTCTCTCACCTGTAAGTTGAGACACTAGATATAAACAATTAAATAGAACGTGACTGTTATTTCTTTAAATTGAAGATGCTATTATAATTAAATCCTTCACTGAAAGAAAAAATACACACCTTCCAGATCCCCCTCTTTGATAAGAGAGAAAACTCAAGAAACTCTGGTTGTTCAAGATTTTACGTGAGTGTGGGTTGTGGCCTTGGCTTTCATCCATTTTCTTGCTTCTTTCAGCCCTGGCAGCTTGGCCTGCAGAGGGAAGGGGTGAAAGAGGGACTGATAAAGTCAGAGCGGAACATAGTGAGCCACTATGGTGGTCAGGTTGTGGTTAAACTTCTCTGGGAAAAAAGTTGAACACATACTTTCTTGTTTCTAAGCACCCTCATGCAGTAAGCATCCCCCTGAATACAGCATTTTACTCAGAATTCTTAGTTCTTGGCAGAGCTGACTTGGTCTCCTAGAAAAGACAGATGAGAATTTGGCCATTAGCCTCCCAAGAAACCTGCTTTTTAAAGAACAGGATGTATATCATCAAATTCCTTTCTTTCCCTTCAGAAGTAGCACTTTGCCAGATCCAGGGCATTCTCCCCAAATGAATGTCCACTTCGACAAGTCCCAACCCAGAAAGTTCTAACCTATATGTAGCCTAAAACCACAGCATCTGTCTGGACAGCCGAGTGGAGGAAGTCTTGTTGTGGGATAACCACTGGCTAAAGGTGAAGCCAGATTCTGTGCCAGTTCTGTGGCAGAATTCTGAAAAGGGAAAGCATCTTTCCCCCGAAGTGGAAGGCCAATGCCTGGCTCTTAGAAAAACAAGCACATTCCTGGTGCTAGGAGTGTAGCTGTTGCCATGGTAACATGGCACCCATCCAGCCCCAACTTTAGACGCTGCAGAGGCTCCACAGAGACCAGGTCTTCAGAGCTGACAGCAACAGTAAGATGCAGCCGCTAATTATATATTAAGGCACTAAGACCCCCCTCCAGCACCCCGCTATGCAGCAGATGGTGTCAGGTTCGAAGGTAAGATCTTAGTTAGAACAGAGCTGTCGTAGATAAAATCCTTGTTTGCCCTTTAAGAATGCACAATGCTAGGTCACGTCTGGGGCAACTGAACCCAATCTACAGAACACTGAGACTACGTATCTCTTTTGGTTGTCCCTACAGTATATGCTGTCACTCTGCCCATGCCCCTGCCCGTTTTTACCATTATCACATTAAGGCACTATTTTTTTCCCTCGTGGTATGATCTTAGCATCCATTTTTCCCATTCCCTCATTTAACACATGATATACATCATCTTGCTCAGGTTCATGTAGCTAATAAATGATGGAGCAAGGTCTGTCTGATTCCAAATAAAACCCAGGCTTTTCCTCATCAGTCCACATTGCTTCCCTAGACTAGTGAAAATTATGTTATGTTCTGTATCAATTAGGAATGATTTTTGGCTGTAAGTAACAACCACAACAATAAAACTAAGAGTATCTTTACATAAAAAAATTAAATCTGGACATAGATAGTTCCAAAACTGGCTCAGAAACAACACAGGATCAAGACCCTGAATCAGCATCTCTGCACTTTTCATGAGTTTCCTTGTTTGATCATAAGATGGTCATCACAAATGTGGGCAACAGGCCTATACGAACATGTCCAAACCCAGGAGTTGGGGACAGCTGCGTAATAGGAGAAAGAATATGAAAAAGAACCGTTATGATAATCTTCTCTCCTTTCGAAGTTCTTCTTATGATACCCCCACTTCACATTCTCTCATCTTTCTAGACAGAACCAGGTTATATGGACAACTGTAGCTTCAAGGAAGGCTGGAAAAGTCAGCACTTGACTTCTCCCAGCTGCCGTAATGGAAGGCAGTTAATGGAAATACATTGGAACGGCCATTAAGTAGGCAACCTAAAGTGTCTTGTCATGTGATCTCACGGCCACCAGAGAGCCTTTGCTGCTGGATGCCTGGGTGGTACAGACTCTTGGTTTTGGTTCAGGTTGTGATCTCAGGGTTGTGGGATGCAGCCCTGTGATGATGGGCTCTGCACTCAGTGGGGAATCTGCTTGAGTTCCTCTCTCCCTCTCCCTCTGCTCTTCCCCCACCATGCTTACAACTTTCTCTCTCTCTCTCTCTCTCAAATAAACAAATCTTTAAAAAAAAAAAAAGACTTTGCTGTATAGCAATTCCTTGGTTCAATGCTTATAACCTTTTCCCAGAATTTCTTTAAGAGCCTCCTAACTGATATTCCCTGTCCATGACCTATCTCTTTAGTGGAAAGATTTGGCTGAATCTCAGATCATCTCATTCATAGCCTTGAGCTCTTNCTTTAAAAAAAAAAAAAAGACTTTGATGTATAGCAATTCCTTGGTTCAATGCTTATAACCTTTTCCCAGAATTTCTTTAAGAGCCTCCTAACTGATATTCCCTGTCCATGACCTATCTCTTTAGTGGAAAGATTTGGCTGAATCTCAGATCATCTCATTCATAGCCTTGAGCTCTTTCCATCACCAGACCTAACTAATCATCCATGCATTTAATACAATAACATTTGAAATCAGTTGCTTAGATTTTCTATTCTGTGCACAAGTGAAAAAATTCCCAGCAAAAGCACAACAGAAGAACCCATTGTCTTTATCTTCCCCTCACCTCCATTCTCATCTGCTCAGACTCCAAAGTCATTTCATACAGACTCTCCCCATGACCCAAACCCCAGATGAACCTGAACTGCTGTACCTTGTCTGGGGGAAGAAAGAAACTCATCAGATTCTAAAATCAAGAGTGACACTTAAAATCTTTACAGACTTACAGACTGACTGCATGGAAACTTAGAGGGTTGGTTTGTTTGTTTCTTCCTTTCTTTTTAATAAAATCATTTCAATCTGATTGTTGGTTTTCAAATTTATTGACTTGGAAAATTAAGACTTTCCTATGGGATATTTCATGTTTGTCATTTAATAAAGTTGCTGCCTATTTGATTTAAAGGCCTGGACTCAGACAACTTCATCCTAAAAGCCACAGAACATTTGAATTTTTTTTAATCCATAAGTAGGGGCTGCAATGATGCATCAATAAGAATACACAACCGCAACCCCTACCCACTGCAAACTCCAGGAGGAGCCCCTCACATTGTCCTCTCAGTAAATGGAGCCCCTGGAGAGCTCTGCAGCAGCAGTCCTCACAGTAGCAGCTCCCCAACCCAGCAGACAGCATACACCTATTCCCTGACAGCTAGTCCCCACGAAATCTGCTCTCAGCCATCAGACCATCCTTTCTAGGCTGCCACAGCACATAGGTGAAGGTTGCACCTAGAAAGAGTTGTCCTGCTCAGAGCCCACGCGGACTGCGCCCTGAGCTGAGCAGTTGCTCCGTCATTCTTCGTAATGTGATGCAGAGCTCTTGTTTTTAACTGGCGAAAGGAAAGGAGCCCCGGTGCTCCAAACTACCCTTCCCTTGTAGAGAGTAAAGACAAATGACAGAATAAGGAATGAAGGTTCGATGAGGGACAGAGGCAGATGCGATGAAGAGACTGGCAGAACCAGAACACATCAGCTAGTGGGTCTCTGAGAGGAAGATGCAGGTTATTTTTCAGGCAGAAAACATGCCAGTTTGGGGGAAGCCTGAGCAGAGTGTGTTCGAACAGAGAAGAGAAATTCCAGCAGTTAGATTAATCCATGGGGAATTAGATTTAGCAGAGGAGAGTGGTCACAGAATTTTCATTGAGCTTTTCATTCATTCAACACAAATGTATTGTGAGTCTGCTGTGTCGGGCTTTGTGCCATGCCAGGCACTGGTGTGTGATTCAGCTTATAGTCTGGTGGGCAAGGCAGACATTAAACAAATAATCACACAAATGAGTGTGCAATTTGAATTGTGATAAGTGACAGGGTTCAGGACATGCTCCCCCAATATATGCTACCTTGGCATGTTGAATGTTTCAAATTGAAGGAATTTGAGAAATGGCATATTCAGAAAAGACTTCCTGACATTCCCTGAAGCAAGTCATAACACTGTCATATGAGAGGAAAGGAGCATCTTTATCTCCAAAGACAGAGAGAAATCTAAACTAACAGGCCCTGATAAGTTTCCCCCAGTTTACTACACTTGGCTTTCCTTTGTCCTATTCTATCACATCTTTCCATGACCTTCCACTTGTCATTAAACCTAGCATAAAAACACTCACGTTTCACCATTTCTTTGGGTCTTCATTTCCTTATGAATGCTCCTATGTCACATAAAATTTATTTATTTATTTTTTAAAGATTTTATTTATTTATTTGACACACAGAGAGAGAGTACAAGTAGGCAGAGAGGCAGGCAGAGAGACAGGGAGAGGAGAAAGCAGGCTCCCTGCTGAGCAGAGAGCCCAATTCAGGCCTCCATCCCAGGACGCTGAGATCATGACCTGAGCCGAAAGCAGAGGCTTTAACCCACTGAGCCACCCAGGCGCCCTGTCACATAAAATTTAAATACTGCATATGCTTTTCTCTTGTTAATCTTTGTCTATTTAATTTTCAGGAACTCTAAGAGGGCTGAGGAAAATTCTTCCTTCCCTACACACTCTTTTCAAAGGAAAAATGCAGGGCATCAGAAGAATGAAAAACAAAGGAACAGACCCATGCAAAGTGCATGTGGGGAAAGGATGGATTGGGTCCAGCCAAGTGAAGAAGCAGGAAAGTATTGGAAGCAGAAGACACAGCATGTTAGGAAGCCCTGTGTATGGAGGAACCTTGGCACATTTGAGGACAGAAGGAGGCCAGTGTGAGCAAGGAGCATGGTCGAAGAAAGCTGGGCACTCAGATTGGCTGCAGCATGCAGGTGCTTTTGAAGGAAAATCCTCTCTCAGGTCCTGGAAGATTCTGGGTCCCATCCACGCAAAGCATCCCACTGGGCAGCTCATCAACCACCATGCAGGAAGCCACCTCACTTTGAGCACACGGTTGCCAGTTCTGAACCTTTAACAAAGTGCACATGTATGCCCCAAACTAATTCAGAGATAGTAGTGGAAGAAGTGCCAAGTCAGAGCAAGCCAATGGCTTGTGGAAAATGACATAAGTAGAGTATTTTAAAATGGGGACAGAGTAGCCATTTCAGAGGAACTTCCTTGCATATTCTGTTCTCTGAATCTTTGAACTGGGCCAAACCACCAACTTTCTAAGAAGTCAGCAAGAATAAAAAAAGACTGAAAAGACTGATAAAGTTGAACTTGTGCCTAGTGACCACTTTGTTGAATCAGCCAATGAAGTACAATTCTAGCCCTGCTTGCCAGCACTAACAAACTCTGCTTAAAAACAGCTTAACTAATCTTCCTCTTTCTTTCCCATAAAAATGCCAAGTCTGCCTCTACAAACAACACTATTTGGGTTTCTACTAATCTGTCTACCCCAAATTGTAATTCTTTGATCCCAAATAAACCCTTTGTCTCTGCTCATTTCTTATGATCAGGTTGACATTCCCAGCGTCAGAAATGGGACCTGAAGGGACCAATGATTCCTCTAGGACTTTAACAGACTAGACTCCACAGCCACAAATTAAGAGAAAACTTCCAGGAATTTTAGGCTTTGTAGGATATTCCAGGAATTGTATGTCCAATTTTCCTCTAATAACACAACCCTTTTTTTTCTTACTATGATAAGACAAACCCAATCCCATAGAATGGGAAGAAAATGCTCACATGGCTTTCCATGAGAAGGACTCCTCAACCCTCCTGCATGGGGCACCCTAATTATCAGCTTCCCTTTTTCTCTTTTATACATGAGAATGAGAGGAATGCCTTGAGAGTCCTTACCCAGAACACAGAGGTCAACACAGACCTCTTGCCTATTATAACCAGCAATTTGACCCTGTAACCAAAGGACTTCCTCTTTGCATGAGAGCTATTTTCAGCCACAGCAGCTCTTAAATGTTAACAGAAGAGATAGTCAAGGACAGTCCCCTCACCATTATGTTCTTCATGCCATGGAAGCTTTATTAAATTCCCATCACACTCAACATTGTTCTGCAAGCCAGCTTACCTCTGCTAACTTCTCCCTACATTACTCTTTCTCTCTTCAGGCTTAATCTGGCAACTCTCCTCCCTTTATCTGTTGACAATACGCCCCACGGTTCCCTAACCTTACACCTAAAACTGACATAATAGCAAACTCCCATGACAAATACCAAACAAATGCTCACGGTCTACTGATGGTTCCTATATAAGGAACAATGGAGGGAAATACTGTGCTGGGTGCACTATTACTGCTACCTTCGAAGTAATTGAAGTAGCTCCTATCCCAAAGGCTACATCTGCACAACAGGCAGAACTTTATGCTTTCACTAGAGCTTGTAGTTTAGCCAAAGATAGAAACGCAAATATTTACACAGATGTTCACTACACGTTTGGGGTTATTCATGATTTTGGGCGTGCTTTGGAAACAAAGAAGATTTTTAACCTTCAAAAGCTATCAAATTAAAAATGAGGAGTTTTGTCAATGAATTGCTAGATTCAGTTCAACTTCCCTCCACCTTGGCCATTATGAAGTTCCCTGGCTATTCAAAAATAGAATTGGATGAGTCTCAAGGAAATAATCCAGCTGATCAAGCAGCAAAAATAGCTGCCTTAAGTTCCATGGAAACTAAGAATGTTATAGAAAATACTGATTATTTTCCAAAAGAAGATTTGAATCTTATTGTTAAGGGTGTCCGAGCTAAGGTTTCCCATAGAGAAAATTTTATTGGGCTGACAATGGTTGTATTGTCAGTTCATTAACAAATTTATGGTGTGGTCCAAACGATAAACCAGTGTTACCAGAATTTATGGGGGGAAAATCCTACTTGAAATGACCCATTAAATGACTCACTGGGCAACTGACAAACTTATAAACTTTATAAAGCAATACTGGTAAGGAAATGTCACTAATGCTGCTAAGGAAGTACAGTTCACCTGACTGTTTGACTAAAATTTAACCCAAGGAGGGGCACCTGGGTGGAATCTGCCTTTGGCTCGGGTCGTGATCCCAGAGTCCTGGGATCAAGCCCCACATGGGGCTCCCTGCTCGGTGGGAAGCCTGCTTCTCCCTCTCCCTCTGCTGCTCCCCCTGCTTTGTTCCTATTCTCACTCTGTCTCTCTCTGTCAAAAAAATAAATAAAATCTTTAAAAAAATAAAATAGAATACATAAATATAATTATAAAATAAATAACCCCCTACCCTCAGAGAGAACCTCATGGTTTAGACCTATTATACAGCTTGGAATTTGTGTCTTACATGCGATTTTTGGAATCATTTTTATTATAAGACTCTGCTTCTACTGTTCACCACAGTGCTATAAAACTCCACACAGATAATGGTAGCCCAACATTTGGAATTGATTTCCAGTATTTATTTGGCCAGTTAAAAGAACTTTACCAGATTTTGTTTATTTTATAAAACTTGGTAACAAGCCTTCCTCTGCTTTGATGCGTTTGCTCAAATGTGGCCTAAAGGCAGTTAAAGAAGCCATGTTCCCTCCAACCCAGGACAAGAAACACTAGGAACGAGCCTTCCCGTCCACAAGGAATTAATGAGTCTCCTTGACAATGAAGGATTAAATACCAAAAACATGATTCTAGTGGTAGTTCAACTATGCTTTCAAATGAAGTACTTGATTAAAAGGGGGAAATGTGAAAAGTGACAAAGTAAGTCTCCTTAAAAAGAGAGCCAGAACCATCATTTTCTGAAACGTCTTGTACATCCTATCTTCTAAACCTTTGAGCTGGGCCAAACTATCAACATTCCAAGAAGTCAGCAAGAAGGAGAAATGCTCTTTGAAAAGATTAGTAGAAGTGAACTTTTGCCTAGTGATCACTTTGCCTGCCCAATCAATAAAGTACAAATCTAACCCTGCTCATCAGCACCAATGATCTCTTCCTAAAAATAATTTAACCTAACCTTTCCCCCCCTCCATAAAAACCCTGTGTTCATCCCCTGTAATCAGGACATTATTTGGGTTTCTACCTAAATTTGTATCCTGAGTTACAATTCTTTGTTTCTAAATAAACACTGCCTCTTGAGCTGGTTTCTTATTTTTAGGTTGACATTCTTCCCAAATTATACCTTTCATACCATGAGCTTCTCTTTCTTTCTTTCCTTTCCTCATTGTTAATGGTTTCATTTCTCCGATGCTAAATTTGAGGATTTTCAAAATTATAAAATCCTGCATGTTTTCCCTATTCGAAGACATATTGGTCTGGTGGGTCTGAGAGCATTTTAAAAGAAATACAGTTTCATTACTTCCAAGGACAAAAGATAACACTTTGAAAAGGAAATAAGAAAGTCTTGTGCTTGAACAGATCAGAGTTGTAATTAGCCTATTCATTGTTTGAAAGCAAATTCAGGCTCACAAATAGATGAGCATTTCCCTGGCTTGTGCTCTTAATTCCATTAGCAAATCATATTCTCTTGGATGCATAAAATCCCATTACAGAGTAATATTCATCACAAAAATTAATCCCAGGGTCTCCCATAATCACAAATATTAATCCCTAGCACTGGCCCAGTGCTCTGTTCACATGATTACAGCAAATTTTCCACACATAATAACTTCATACCATTGATGCTGCCACAGCAACTGGGCCTCCCTTGCTTATATGGGCTTAGTGTAGCAACTCCTGGGACAGTGGTTCTCAACTCTGAGGGTGAGTCTACATTGCTGCCTCTCCTGCTCACTTTCCCAAATCTCTGAGACAGTAGATCTGGTGTGAGCAAGATGTGAGCATTTCTAAGAAGGTCCCAGCTTATGCAGATACTGCTGATTGGAGGACAACACAGAGAACCGCCACTTCAGGGGCCTTAGGGATGGGACATAAGGAGCCCAGCTGAATCAACCCTCTTGCACTAACGCAAGTGTGAGATTTCCAACTTAGACCAAGCCTCTTGTACTTAGAAAACAACAGGTAATCAAGGACTTCAGTTTATGTTAACGTCACAACTGACATCAGCTCCTACCAGATCCTGCCTTGAGAGGAAGTTGGAGGAAGATGGAGGAAGATGATAGTGAGTCAACTAAAATGGCAGACCCAAAGAGGCAGAGAGAAGGGGACGAGAACACAAACTGGGTCCATGTTGTCTTGTCAAACCCCAACTGGCTTTCTAAATGAGAGCCTATCCCCAAAAGGAAATGCTTCGTTCTGTTGTCTTTTGGTTATATGTGAAATGAGAAAAGGAGAGCTGAGAAAGTGAGGGTGTGCCTTGAATGATTCTGGATCCTTGGTGCCCCAGCGTGCCACTGACCTACAATCACCTTCTATACTGAAGTGTTCTTATAGTTCTCTGTGTAGTTGTCTCACCCTGTAATATTAGGATCCAAAAGGATGGAAGTCCTATTTGATATCTGGTATGTTTGGTTTAGACATAAAATGAACTGGATAGATTTGTATTGGTCCACTTGATCAAGAACTCAAAGAAGGCTTTGACTTCTACATGTCACTAAACTGTGTGCTTTGAGCAGAGTAAAGTAGTAGAATCAATAATAATTAGGTTCCACCTCTTTGAGGAATAAGTAAGACAAGGCAATAAGCTCTTGCTGCTGATGGAATAACCTCAGGTAGAAGAACCTGTCAGGGGGATCATTTCAACAGGCTTGGAGAAAAGGGAGGAGCGCTAAGAAGTGGGCAAAGTGCAGGCAGGACCCAACTTCTGCCCATGCACTTCTTGTCTGTTCCCATGGTGGGCTGAGGCTCTCCCTTGATTTCACTGACTTGTTCAGGAAAAAAAAAAAAAAAACAACGACACAACCAATCAAAATACATAGTCAGAGACAAGTCTCTCCAGAGTAGAACTACAGAAGCATGAGAAGAGAGGGGAAGTTGTTACCACAAGGCACTTTCTCTATATCAAGGACTTCAAAACAGATTTTAACATAAGGTGTTGATATGGTAGTCGTTAAGACAGGGATGAGAAAACTTAAAACTGAAAGCAAGATTTCCTGCATAGGTCCATTTTACTCCTTTAAGTACCTCTTTGATTCATTTGTGGGTTGGCCAATAAAAGAATAGGAATATATGCTATAACATAGTTTGTACATTGATTATGTGGTAAACTCAAGGTAGTGGTCAAAAGACCTAATTTCTAAGTCAAATAGTAAGAATGAAATTGATCCTATGAAGAATTTTACTGAGTGTGGTAGGCAAGCAGATCCTAATGGGTCAAATTGGGATTGATAAGGACTTGATTTTCTGTGACTCTGTTTAATTGTGGTCATGAGATTGTGATAATTACTAATACAGAAGTGAATAGTGTATTAACTACTAGTGATCCTATTAAGCTATTTTTAGGTTTATGTCAAAAGTAACTGATTTGAAGTCAATTATACTATTAATACTTGAAAAGTAGCCTCTTCAATAAATTAATACACAAAGTAATAGTCACATGACATCTACAAAGGGTCAGCATCAGGCAGCAACTTTAAACCCAAAGCACCGATTCGACGTGAAGTGGAATTTTCATTGATGCAGAAAGCATGTGATTAAGTAGGGTTATCAGTGATTACATGCTACCCGTGACATCTTCTTCCTCTAAAAAATGTTGAGCCATAGATGTTGTCAGAGGCAGTGAACTTCTTTCATATTATCCTGAAGCTGGTAATAAAGTAAACTCCTTAAGCAATGGTGGTAAATACTGGTTGTAGTATCTGTGATTTTCTGCTATTAGACAGCAAGCAGTGCACTCAAGTCATAAGAATGCCAGAAACTGCAAGGATTAAAGGATCAAATAATGGTACTGCTAGTGGGTGTAGTAGGTGAATAAATATCTAGTGTTGGTCAGCATCCGCCAACTCCTGGCACAAGCATTTTGTTTGAGAAAATGCGGGAAAATCCTGCAAAGAGAAGTACTTCTAACAGAATGAAGAGGGATTTTTCCATATCAAAGTCATTTTATACAACTGATATGCAACAATCTTGGAAAATACATTCCTATACAATGTCTCACCATCATCGATATATTGTTAATGTGTTGGTTAATAATCCTAGTATTAAGAGGGCTAATGAGTTGAAATAGAATCATATAGTTAATCCTGAGATTGTTAATAGGTAATAGAATCAATGCTGCTCCTATTAATGGCTAAGGGCTTGGGTTTCCTCTATGGTCAGTGTATATTTTGTGAGTTTTGATTTATTTCCTAAGTGAATGAAGACCGTGAGAGTATTAAGGCAACTGCTAGCTCTAAACCTGTAAAAAGTACTAAACTAACAAGTTCTATTGACAGTATCAATGGACAAATTGACAATAGGGCTAATATCCTTCCTCAAATTTGGGGAGTTAATAGATGGCCAGCTGTAACATTTCCTATAAGCGACATTGCAAGGTCTACTGGTTGATTACTAACATAAGGATAAGTGAAACAAACATGCCTTGGGGTGGAAAATGTACAGTGAAGTCTTGGTTTTGTAATGGAAACCGTAATAACTGTTGTGCTGATTAGAGGACTGCTATTTGTAGGGTTATTGAGATTTGAATAGTTGGGGTGAATGTCTGGTATAGCACCTCTAACAGGTTTGTAGTCCCAATAAGTAAAAATAAGTCACACAAATATTAGAGATCAAGTTTGTCCTCAGTGCTTGTGAATTAACTCTAGTTGTTTTTAAAGTCATTAGACTATGGGTGGCTCAGTCTGTTAAGTGTCTACCTTCTAGACTAAGAAGTCTACCCTGGGTAGACTGATCTCAGCGTCCTGGGATCCAGTCCTGCATTGGGCTCCCTGCTCAGCAGGCAGCCTGCTTCTCCCTCTCGACCCCCAACCCCCTGCTCGTGCTCTCTCGCTATCTCTCTCTCTCTCAAATAAATAAATAAAATCTTAAAAATAAATAAATAAATAAAGTCATTAGACTCTTCACTGTTGGAATGTAATGAATTATGCAGTTCCTAATAAAACAGTTTGAGAAGAAGAAAAGAATTGTTGAAAACATAATCAAGATTATAATAGGCAATTCTAATCTTATGGAGTAATGAAAGAGGCAAATACATTGTGCTTCATTTTGTTTCTCAAGGGGCTGGGTGTTTTTGGTATTTCAAGTGTTTTGAGTGAGGTCGATAGTGTAAAAAAGAAAATCAGAAATTTTAAATTGAAAATTGTTAAATGATGCTAGAATTCCTGATAAGAGTGCTTGCTGTCTCTAATTGGGTCATGTCATTGAGGAGGAATTTAAATTCTCAACGTGTAACTGAAAATGTTATTGTTATATGAGCTCAATTTATAGTATGCATGCCGATCAGCTTTTGAAATATTCTATAGGTGCCATTTCAAGTGCTCAGGCCTGAATCATGATTTCAAAGCGCAGTTCTTAACAGATACCAAGTCTTGTGAATATTAATTTTGCTTGAATTAAAACTCCTGGAATAACTTCTGTCTTTTTAAATCTAAAGATGATGCAACTCATGAGTGGAGCACATCTTTTGATGAGATCCATATATGGATCTCAAGTTTTATGAGTAGGACTATTTGATTATCAAGGTCTAGTTGATGAAATTTCCTACGTCTTAAGTCAGTCTGTGTTGAAATTATGTATGAATCAAAGTTAAGATTTCGTAGTCTATATATTCATAACTTCAATATCATTGATGTCCTATTTTTGTGGTTAAGAATAGTTTACTAAACTTAGCCATTAAAAATGGAAATTAGGCAAAGAATTCACAAAGATAAAAAAATGAAAATAACTGCAGATAACATAGCTAATACTGTTTCTACTTCATGAGTGTCTATTGTGCTTGCAGAAGATAATTTTGCACATAATGAAATGTAATTATAAGGGCATGGGCATGGGAATAGAACAACTTTCCTGAAATAGGAGAACTTGCATTGTGAAGCTACAGCTGGAATGCTCCACCATCATGGCACGAGGAGTTGTAATCAATAAGTCACTCTGACAAGTTGTATAATTTTTACTAATAATTTATCAGTGAAGAAAAGTCTTAGGGTTATGAGATTGAAACTAATTTTGAGAAATTTGATTCTTAAGCTGTTGGGTCTTTTGGTATTTCGAATGTTTTGAATACCTAAGCTTTTATAAAAATTGGTTCTTCAAGTGTTTGATATGATGGAGGGGACACTTCTTGTCTCAGGCAAATGCTTCTCTAGTTGCTAACTATTAGGATTACTATTTTTAGTGAAGTAAAGGACCCTATAGATGAGACAATGTTTCATGCTATGTAAGTCTGAGCACCGTTAGAGCAAAGTAGAAAGACAGACTATTTGGGGGGAGGGAGTTAAATTAACCCCCCCCCTCAGGAATATCATTGTAAGATGGACTTTGGGTTCATGTAGCATGATGTATATCCTGAAAATAATGGGAATCAGTATACAAAGCCATGCACTCCTATAGACAGAACATAGTGGAAATGAGAAAAATCTGAAATTTGTAGGGCCATCTGGAAGGCTGGAAACTCAGGCATAACTTAATGCTGCAGTCTTGAAGCAAAGTTTTGTCTACAAAAAACCTCAGTTTTTGCTCTTTAAGCTTTTCAACTGATTAGTTAAGGCCCACCCCCAGGATCAAGGTTAATCTTTACTTAAGGTCAACTGATTGTAGATATTAACCACATCTACAAAATACCTCACCACAACACTTGGATCAGTGTTAGATTAAATAACTGGATACTATAGCTCAGCCAAGTTGACACAAAAAGCAACCAATACACCCAACAATGGTAAATAGAAAAATAAAGCCTAAGGCTTATAGTATATCTGGCCATCATTTAATATTTCTTCCATGCGAAGTATCTAGTCAACTCAACAATTTTACCCATATTAGGCAAGAAATAATTAGTGTAGAAAATGTGAAGTATGCACATTTCTATGTTATTTCTATGGTAACTATATGTTATACTCACAATATATTCTGAAGATCCAACTGATGGTATTCCTCATATTATTTCTATATAACCCAAGAGCTAATTTGGCTCCTGAATAATATGTTGTCATAAGTAAAATTATTCTGAATCAAAAGATAATTAGAATAAATATTTCAGGAAGTTGAAAGAATCAAAATAAATATTCATATGAAATTTGGTCAAGGAGGGTTGCCTGGGTGGCTCAGTCAGTTGAACGTCTGCCTTTGGCTCAGGTCATGATCACAGGGTCCTGGGATCAAGTCCTTGCATGAGGCTTTCTGCTCGGTGGGGAGTCTGCTTCTCTCTCTCCTTCTGTCTGCTGCTCCCCCTGCTTGTGCTCCCTCCCTCTCTCTCTCAATCTTTAAAAAAAAGTTTGATCAAGGAAGTCCTGTTAATAGTGTAGTAGTTATGGTTGTAAGTACTGGAAGCAATGATAATAATACAACTACAACAAATGATACATATAGAAGAGAAAGTGCTATCTTGTTTGCGATATACTAGATGGTTTCATGGTAATAACTGTAGTCATAAAATTAATGGCATCTAAAAAGATTGGTACCTATTAAATGAAGGAAGAAGATGGTTCAATACACAAGGTGCCTGCATATGCTGAATTGCCAGTTGATGGTAGGACATCCTTCATCCTGTTCCAACTCTTCAGACCCCTTAAGGAGAAAATCAAAGACTGTAAGCTTACTCCAGGGTGAAAAGGTATAAGGCTTCTCTGGAATTCTGTAGGTATCTCAGAAGGTCAACCTCAAGGAATTTATGTAGAAGCATTCTAGTGAGAATCATCTGCCCAGGACATTCTACTTCAAGACAGGCTTTTGTGAGAGCCCTCTCCACATTCCAAGGTCTTCTGGCCCTGAGAATCAGCGAGGCAGCAACACTGTTCAAACACTGAGTGAACAGATCTGTGTCCCCAGCTCTACCCAGCTCCTCTCATCCCAAATTGGTCCTGTGACATCTTGTCGGGGTCATTGAGAATCTTCAGGGGTGCTTTTTCAAGCTTATCTGCTCTTTTTTCTATGTATCCTGGAGGAATTTAAAACACTTGAATCCGGGCACCTGGGTGGCTCAGTGGGTTAAAGCCTCTGCTTTCGGCTCAGGTCATGATCTCAGGGTCCTGGGATCGAGGCCCGCATCGGGCTCTCTGCTTGGCAGGGAGCCTACTTCCTCCTCTCCCTCTGCCTGCCTCTCTGCCTACTTGTAATCTCTCTCTGTGTGTCAAATAAATAAATAAAGTCTTTAAAAAAATAAAAAATAAAAAAAATAAAACACTTGAATCCTTCTTTATCCCCACCTTGAGAACAACTGCTGGGTTCCACTCTACTGACAGAGTAAGTTACCTTCATGGATCTTGGAGAATATCATAGAATGGGAACCAAGACTATCATTAAGAACCCTTAGCCAAATAAATAAGGGCCTTCATGATCTGGCACCTTTCTGCACTCCTGACATCATCCCTCATCACTGTTCTCCACTCCCATCCCCATTCTCTACTTACATGCTCAACAACCCCACCATGTTTATTCATCCCCTTCACACTTTTGAACATGCTGCTCCCTCCAACTAGGAAGAGTTTTCCCTCCTTGTCATCTTAGGTAGTCCATACTGATTCTTGAAGACCCAGTTCAGTGAATCTGTGAAGTCTTTCTTCACCCTGTCCTGAGAAAAATTAACCACTTTCTTGCCTGTGCTTGGACAGCATCACAGCATTGTACCACTGGGCTCTTTCCCTGTCTGTCTCCGCATCTGGTAAGCATCCTAATGGCAGGAACCATATTCCAGTTATATCTGCATCTCTTGATCTTTTAATCTCCTAATACATGGCCTAGCACAGAGCAGGTGCTCAATAAATGCTGTTTGAAAAAATAATGAAAAACAGCAGATTATAATTCTCAACTGCATGTGTGATGTTTGTCAAAGTGACCCACTCTCTTCCCCTCTGCCCCACCAGGAGTCACCAGTGACACCTGTAGTAGGGACAACAATGCAGGCAATTTTTCACAGGAAACTTCTCTAGAGCTCAGTGAGTTCCCTGGTTGGATGAATTCCAGACTTCCCCTGGCATCCAGCTTTGTCTCTCTGAAGCAGGACCAAGATGTACTAGACCTTATCAGGGTGCCCTCCTTTCTGGCACAGTTTGCAAGCAAAATACTAGACTTGGCAACAAACCCAGCATCCTCTTCATAGTATCCCTTATAAGAATAAGAAGCTATTGCATTAACTAAGTCTTTCCACAGGCTGGCACAAGCATCCAGCCTTTCAAATAAGCAATTTGCTCTTTGGTAATGGCCTTCTGTTACATTTGTGGAGTTCTCTGTACTTGTCAAAGCTATTTCACATGTAACAGTTCTATTTGACCATTACCATAGCTCTTTATGCCAAATAAAGAGAGTAGATCAGGTATTCCCATTTTGCAGATGCAGAAGAGACTCTAATGGTCAGCCACTAGGTGAGGACCCTAACCAAACTTGACCTCACATCTTAAGACACCTAGTGCAATGCTCTGAGCACTATACCACATCACATGGATTTCAAGCTGTCTGCAAGATCTGCTCATCTAGATACAAGCTAACTCAACTAACCATTGCCAGAACCAGTCCAAGGAATGCCCAGCACAAGAAGCTGCACTAGCAGCAGAGTTGGTAAACTAAGCTAGAAACACTACTTAGCAAAAGTAATCCCAACTGCAAGTCCATTTTAGACACTGTTGTAATTGGGATGTGACCATAAGGAAAATATTTTTAATTCCTGTTTGATTAAAAGTATCTTTCATTTACCTAACATCTGTCAAGTGGTATATTGCTCCTGTAAAGATGGGGAGACATTGTAAATCTGAGCCGCCAACAAAGGAGATTCCAAGGCTCTAGCTCACCCTGAATGAACTCACTATGGTTCTTTCCCAGAAACTTCTATTCTGAGATGTTAAAAGGTAGCTAAAGAGGAGAAAAGTTCAATGTTTTTCCAGAAGGCCGTGGTAATATGTCATCTCCCCCACAGTCCATTCTGCTTTTAATCTCTCTCTCAGTCTGTGTATGTCTCTCTCTCATTTCCCATTTTCCACTTCTTTCTTCCCATGACTATTTCAAATTCAGTACTTAGAGAAGATTATTTTATCCCATCAAAAAAATTAAAGGACAATTCATTCAAAGAATACTAATAAGTGACATTGTCAGAGAAAAATTAAATACTCTAATGATTTTTCCTTGCTTTTGGCAAGAATTCATCTTTACTTTAAAGAAAAAAAATAAAGTACGTGCTTTGCAAAGTTGAAGTGATTCCTCTTATTCTTCCAAGGTGAAGTGACCTACAGCATTTCATCATTTCAGATTCGAAGTCATGTGAGCTTTCAAAATGAATGTGATCGCTCAAAGGTAAAAGTCAAGCACACCACAGTGAAAAGGCATAATATTCAACTTTTCATTCCTCTAGTTTGCATTTTTCAATCCTTCTTGCTTATATCTCTTTCCAACTTGTCAGAGTGAGACTTTTTAAAAAAATAAACCCAAGTGCTTAGATGTAGAACTGTTTCCTTCAATTTCATTGTATATGGAAGAGGGACAGTGGGAAAAATCTTTGATCTTCTTGTACATGTCAGGACCTTGACCTTGTTCCTTAGGAACGGCCCGAGCCCGAATCTTTCCTTTTTTTAAGAACCATAATACCAAGTTTAGAAAGGAGAAAGGTAAATTTGCTTACTGCAAAGTGGCATGGATTCCTCCAAGCATTCCCCCTAAGTTATTGAATTTTCTAGCTCTCTTGCACAGGCCATATACTTTATAAATACTTCTTCGTTGCTTCTTTTTTGTCCCTAGATAACTCAAGATTTAGTTTAGATGTAACATCCTAGTTCCTCTCCCTCTTCCTCTAAGATAGGTACTCTTCCTGTCTGTTCCCATAGAAATCTATGTACACTGGCTACAGTATCAGAAGGCCAAGGGCGCCTGGGTGGCTCAGTGGGTTAAAGCCTCTGCTTTCGGCTCAGGTCATGATCTCAGGGTCCTGGGATCGAGGCCCGCATCGGGCTCTCTGCTCAGCAGGGAGCCTGCTTCCCCCTCTCTCTCTGCCTGCCTCTCTGCCTCCTTGTGATCTCTCTCCCTCTGTGAAATAAATAAATAAAATCTTTAAAAAAAAAAAAAAAAGGCCAAGATTTAAACCCTGATTTCCACTGATAAGGTTATAACTTTGAGAAGAAAATAAAAAGAAAGTAACCTTTGTCAGTCTGGTTTTTTTTAGCTATAAAATTGATGAAAGAAATTAAAGCAAACACAAATGAATGGAAAGCATCTCACATTTTGGTTTAGGAGGATTAATATTGTTTATTTATTATTTTAAAAGATTTTATTTAATTTTTTGAGAAAGAGAGAGAAAGCACGAGCAGCGGGGAGGGGCAGAGGAAGAAGCAGACTCCCCACTGAGCAGAGAGCCCCGTGCAGGACTCCATCCCAAGACCCCGGGATCACGACCTGAGCCAAAGGCAGACGCTTAACTGACTGAGCCACCCAGGCGCCCTAGAAGGATTAATATTGTTTAAATGTCCATATTATTCAAAGCAATCTACACATATAATACAATCCCTATCAAAATCCCAAAAACATTTTTTACCAAAATAGAAAAAAAAAATCTTAAAATTCATAAGGGACCACAACAGACCCCCAACAGCCAAAGAAATCTTGAGCAATAAGAACAACCGGGAGGCATCGCCCTTCTCGATTTCAGAATATGTTACAAAGTCACGGTGATCAAAACAGAGATAGAGACCAATAGAACACAAAAGATAGCCCTGAAATAAATCCACACATATATGATCAACTGACCTTTGACAAGGGTGCCAAGAATACAGAACGGGAAAAAGAAGAGTTTCTTCAGTAAATGGTGTTGGGAAAACTGGATAGCCATATCCAAAACATCAATATTGGACTCTTGTCTTACACCATACACAAATATTAGCTCAAAATGGATAAATGAATTAAATGCACGTGCTGAAACTGTAAAACCCCTAGAAGAAAATATGAGGCAAAATCTTGACGTTGGTCTCTACAACGATTTCTTGGATATATCACCAAAAGTAAAAATAGAAAAATGGGAAACAAAGCTTACAAACAAAGCTTAATTTAGTAGATTTTGCAAGGCTGACTTGATCTAGATAATTTCTTGCTTGTGCCTCTGGAAAAGATAAGCAAAACGATCTGGGTTCCCAAGGCCGAGATGAGGTAACCACTGAAAACTGTAATATAACCAATCACTGTAAAGAATACACAGTCAGGGCGCCTGGGTGGCTCAGTGGGTTAAAGCCTCTGCCTTCGGCTCAGATCATGATCTCAGGGTCCTGGGATCGAGCCCCACATCAGGCTCTCTGCTCAGCAGGGAGTCTGCTTCCTCCTCTCTCTCTCTCTCTCTGCGTGCCTCTCTGCCTACTTGTAATCTCTCTCTGTCAAATAAATAAATAAAATCTTTAAAAAAAAAAAAAAAGAATACACAGTCACTGCCTTCTCAGTATACATGCTACTTTATTACAACATGTCCCTGAGCCTCATTCCATGTTCTGGTTTGAGTGCTTCTCGGTGGTAAACTGTCTTTTTAGCGTGTGCATAATAAATTTTAACAATTACTATTTTAGTGATTTATTTTACTTTGCCTATTTTGAACCTTTGATGGGATATATCAACCTTAAAAACTCTGCAGAGCAAAGGAAACAATCAGCAGAGTGAAAAAAGCAACCTACAGAATGAGAGAAGATATTTGCAAGCCATATATCTGATAAAGGGCTAATATCCAAAATACATGAGGAATTCCTACAACTAGCAAAGAAACAACTCAATTTAAAAATGTGCAAAGAGAAATAGACATTTCTCCAAGAAAGACTTGCAAATGGTCAAACAGGTACATGAAAAGGTGCTCAAAATCACTTATTCTTGGGGAAATAGAAATCAAAACTGCAAGATATCTCGTCTCACTTATTAGGTTGGCTATTACCAAAAAAAGGAAAATAAAATAAAACAGTAAGTGTTGGTAGGAATATGGAGAAATTGAAACTCTTGTACACTGTTGGTGAGAATATAAGATGGCAAAGTTACCACGGAAAAATGTATACAGGTTCCTCAAAAAACTAAATATAGAACTACCATATGATTGGGCAACCTCATTCCTGGGTATATATATATCCTGATTGAAATTAGGATCTTGAAAAGCTACCTACACTCCCATGTTCGCTGAAGCGTTATTCACAACAGCAAAGATAGAGAAAGAAAGCAAATGTCCATTGACAGATGAATGGATAAAGAAGATGTGGGGAGCACCTGGGTGGTTCAGTCAGTTGAGCATCTGATTAGTTTTCAGCTGAGGTCATGAGACTGAGCCCTGCCTTGGGCCCCATGCTCAGTGGGTAGTCTGCTTGAAATTCTCTCTCTCCAACTCCCACTGCCCCTCCTCACCCCAACAAATAAACAAATCTTAAAAAAAATAGATGTGGTATATACATACAATGGAATATTATGCAGCCTTTTAAAAAAGGGAAATGCTAACATTTCTGATAATAGCGATGAACATGAAAGACATTAAGTGAAATGTCTATCACAAAAGGATAAATACTACATGATTCTTCTTATATGAGTCATCTAAAGTAGTTAAAGGTATGGACATAGACATTAGAGCAGTAGTTACCAGGGGCTGGGGGTAGGGAGACATGGGAGTCGTTGTTCAGTAGGTATAAAGTTAGTTATACAACATGAGTGAGTGCCAGAGGCCTGCTGTACGACATCGTGCCCGTATTTAACAGTAAGGTATTGTACACCCAAAAAATTTTTAGAAGGGTAGATCTGGTGTGGTTTTCTTACCAAGGGGGGAGATATGGCTTTTAGAGGTGATAGATATACTTATTACCTTGACTGTAACATGATGCATACATATGTCCAAGCTCACCAAATTGTATACAGACATTAATTATGTATGTTTTTTGCATACCAATTATACCTCAATAAAGCTAGGGGAAAAAGACAATGCCTTGGATTTGAAAAATGCCCAATAATGCCAGCTATTGATATTGTTATTATAATGCTCGTGGTATTAATACACTGAAACTTATGTTTGTATCCATGTCCCCAATATACTGTTTCTTAAGGACAGGGAATAGTACATTTTAGACAAAATTTATTCATCTAAATTTTTTTTCTAGTTTTATATAGAATTCTAGGTTGGCAAAAAATTTTTATTGAGCATTTTAAAATATCATTCAGTTCATCCAAAGCATTTATTGTTTCTGTTGAGAAGTCTGCTATAAATCTTACTGTTGATCTTTGAAGGGATTGTGTCTTTATTCTGTTTTTAAGATGTTCTTTTTGCCTCTGGTTTTCAGTCTTTTTGTCTCCGTTTTCAAAAATATGATTACATAACTGAGGTTTGAAGTTTTAATTTCATTTGTAGTTTGTGGGCCTTTTTCAGTTTGTGAGTTGATGTCTTTTAGAGATCATTGAAAACTCTTGCACATTAGATTTTCAAATATTTCTGCCACATTCTCTTTCCCATCTCCTTTTGGGACCGTAATCACATATGTGTTAACCTGCGTCCCACGTATTTCTAACATTTATTTCTGTATTTTAAATTTTGTTTCTCTATGTACTTCAGTTTGGATACTTTATATAGACCCCTCTGTAGCCTCTTGCTATTTTGTTTGTCTGTTTTTTGAGTATCGTTACTCTGGCAAAGGATAGTTCACTGGATACTGAAGAGATCTCCATTATATTAAGTCCTTTAAGTGCAGGACTTCTTCTTGTGTGTTCTTCAGAAGTTCGATCTTGAGACACTGAAGAAAGAAATTCTGAAGAAATACACCTCATTTTAATTCCTATTGCAATAGACTCAATGTTTTTGTTCCCCTAAAATTTATATATTGTAAACTTCATTTCTCATGTGAAGATATTTGGAGGTGGGGCCTTTGGGATGTGATTAGGTCATGAGGATGGAGTCCTCATGAATGAGATTAATACACCTATAAAAAAGGTCCCAGAGAGCTCTCTTGTCCCTTCCACCATATGAGGTTGTAGTGACAAGTCAGCTATCTATCAACCAGGAAGTGGATCTTACCAGACACCAGATCCACAGGTGCTTTGATTGTGAACTTCCCGGACTTTAGAACTGTGAGAAATAAATTACTATTGTTTATAAACCAGCCGGTTGATAGCATTTTGTTATAGCTGGCCCAACTGGACTAAGACACTTTCTATTACAACGGCTACTATTCCTGTGGGGCATTCATTAACATTTTTCTCTCCTTTTTTATTTTCAATGTCTTCTATGTTATTTGATTCTTTGTGGGCCTCTTCCTAAAACCAGGACTAGATATTTGCCACCAGCATTAAGATTTCTATTATACCCAATAGAGAAGCTGAATAGAGATAGGCAGAGGGCTACAAACTTTTCTAGTATGCTCTGTAGTAGGGATACTTAGACAAAATAATAATAACAATAATACCACCTATGTTTCTTTCTGGGGTTGGTGAGAAAGATCTAATATAACCTAAGGAAAGAAAGAATGAAATATTGAATGAAAGTTAACAAACATCTTCAGCTTGGAACTGTTCTAAGTGTTTATTACACGAAACTCAAAACCAAGAATCTTCTATGCCTTTAAAATGCAACATTGGCAGACCTAAATATCATTTAAATTCCTCTGGAAAAAGAGCCTTTACAAGTTGTGAGCATTTATAAACCTGAGACAGGAGAGAATATAAACCCGTGTTTTTGGTTATGGATGTTCTGAATGGAACTAGGTTCATTCCAGGTGAATAAACATGAAGAGGCAGCTACAGGAGTGTTCTATATTTATTTAAGTAACCATCTCCCCCATAAGGAAAATATTTCACTACTCTAACGGGGAAGTGAGGAGAAATCAAGCATGTTATAATGACTTCAAGTATAGCAATGGCCTGGAGATCCCAGAGGAGGAAACCATGTGCTAAGAAACTATCCAGCTTAACAACACCTAGGAAATATTGAAGGAGCAGGAACTTTCTGGCTCCTCCCACTGCCCTAACAAGGGCTTCCCCATATAGGCTGCTGTCATTGCCAACTTCAGCACCCACCATAGAAAACTATGGCAGATTCTGAGAAGAAACTCGATTTTATCCTTGAAACTAGAGGTGGAGTTGGCAGGGGTGGTGGGAAATGGGCAGGTATGCCTACATGGAGAAAAATATGAGTAAATACAGTATCATTCTCTTGTCATTGGCTCAACAGAACCAAACTTAATCTTCTCCCCCATAGTTCGTAAGTAGTGGGCAGCACAGCCCCTTGAATATTAATGTTAATCATATCCTCAGGTAATATATTAAAAGAAAATCACTAATTTGTTTAAGAATTTCTGGGAAAATGTTCCGGATTTCATAGCTCTCACATATCATCTACTACCTTCTTTGCTTTCTGCCACTAAATAAAGCATGTTAAGCATTAGCTGAAAGATGAGGAAAGTTCCCTCCTGCATTCTCAACAACACCATGTTATGACTAAGCACAGCTTTGCAAGATACAATAGATTCAGAGACCCTTCCAAAGCCAAAAGTATGTCAATGTCTCTCACTATACAAGTGATCAGTGATTACATTTTTTAATTTTTTTAAAGATTAATTTGTTCGAGAGACAGAACACCAGAAAGACAGAGAGAGCACGAGAGATGGAGAGCATGAGACAGAGAGAGCATGAGTGGGGAAGCAGAGGGAGAGGCAGGAGCAGACCCCCCACTGAGCAGGGAGCTCCCATGTGGGACTCGATCCCAAGACCTTGGGACCATGACCTGAGCAGACGGGTAACTCACTGAGCCACCCAGGCGCCCCTGATCTGTGATTACTTTAAAAAGAAAAACTGCTGAGAAGCAACATGCTAACTATGTTTGTAAGCACAGCACAAAATGGACAAGCAAATGAAACTCTGATCTCCTCATCAAACAGAGGCAAGAAAGGCTAGAATCAGATTTTTTTTTCCTGTGGTGGTAAAGACCTCTGAGAAGTAACATTTTCAAAGGTTTTGTTTACCACTGTTGGCTACAGGAGATTCTAAAAAGTGGAGTCATCAAAACAAGTTAAATGGCACAATATTAACTCCACCATCTGTAGCCATTTGGATTTCAGTTTTCACTAAAGGTTATTTCATTCTGCCTCACCCTACCCACTCCCACCACAACAGACTTGGTACTATCACCTCCGTAGCTCTTTCTTTGCTCTTTGGTGTAATGAAATACATTGTTCCCAGAATATTTTGCATGGTTAAGAAGAAAGGATTGAACAGAATATTATACTTAACAAATCTCACTTGGCAAAATATGTGCATATAAATCAACATTTCTGTTGAAGGCCCCCAAATCCTTTTAGTCTCCCACTGAATTACTCAGTGTCCCACATATGAATACATTCAGAGGAACAGTGCATTTTGAAAGTGTCTCACTTGATACTGATGGTTAAAAAAATAATTCAATGAGGTGATCCCAGCTTGAAGCCTCATTCGAGCCTTCAAGATGGAGGTGGGGCTCAGTCATACCATTTTGTCCTACAGCTGCCGAGATGAAGGCCTAAGAGAGAAAGGCCTCTGGTCATGTGAGTGGTGCCGTTCTATTCAAAAGAGGACTCTTTACACACACACACACACACACACACACACACACACACACACACACACACATACACACACACACACTCGTATACATCCTAGGAGATGGGTGTGGTAAAATGAGCAGAACCCGGACAGGGCTTCGGAATAGGGCAGAACTAAATTTGAATCCAAGCTCTTTACTATTTTCAAACTATTTAAACTTGTTGAGTTTCCTTTGGAAAATGGAGGCAATGTTATCCACCTCTTGGAGTTTTATGAGGGTTAATAAGGTATTATGTATATATGAACCTGGCACACAGCAGGCTCACATCCAATAGCGGTCATCACATCTTTCACCCTCCCTATTCCCTACCTGTAACAGGCTGGCAAGGAAAAACACAAGAACTCTAATTCAAGTAATTGTTCTTAAATTACATCCCGTGTTTTAAGCAGTATGCCCTCTGTCTAGGAAAAAATAAATCGCACGTGTTCCTAAAACTCTAGGGTTATTGGATTCTCATAAAAAGGATGGGTAGTAAAATCTAGATCGAAAATTGTCTGACTGTCAACCCATCAGACACATAGAGCCCAAAGAAATATATAAAACAATGTATTTCTTCAGATTTGACTTCTGACTGGGGTGGGACCTTAGTTCTTAACACTTGATACATCCACATAGCCACCACCTAAGAGACAGCAGAAAAATCTCTCCTACATCAACTTTATCTTCCCCAGGACTCCTTGGAAACAAAGAGGTTCCTCTTTCATTCTGTGCCTTTAGAGCATTCTCTTTTTGTGTCCCAGTAATCATCTCTTCACTCCACCAAATGCCATCTAGATGGTTCTCAGGCAGAGCATTCCGGGAGATGGAGGAGAGGAGGGAAAGAGGCATTCAGAGATGTCTTCATTTAAGATGCAATAGCTTGCTGGTGAGGAACATGTTTACATTGCCCAGAAAATCCTGTGGGCATCTCCAAAGTGTTCTTATATGTGTTTTCTCCCAGTGAGAAAAGGAGAAGGGAGAAAATAGATGCATCCTGCTACGCCCCTTGTGTGGGAACATCTCAGTCCTCACGAAGGCCAGTCTCTCTCTCTCTGACCTTACTTGTGTGTGAAAAGGTACCAGGGTTTCTCCATATGTACTTTGCCTTCACCACTCGGTCTCTAGACTCGTAGCTCCCAGGACCAGCAGCTTATGGACTGCTCTCCACCAACAACACTCCCTCTGTCACACCTGTGCACACACACCACGGGTCACTCTGCTTCCAGTATACCATTTATAATCTCCATCTGGACGCTGCTAGCTCCAGATTAAGTTCTTTATAAGGGGGTACACTTCCTCTCTGGCTAGGAATGGTGAAAAATGAAGGAAGAATCGCTGAGCCCCTAGGCCCTCAAGCATCACCTTAGAGAGAGTAGAGGGGACTCTTCTTGACTTTGGAATCATGCCTATTAACTTCATCATGGGAGAGAGGTCAATTTTCTGAAAAATAGAAGATCCTCTCCCTACCAGCTCCCAGATGAATAAAAGAGCATGGTTTGATCCAAACTTCAAACAAACTTTATAAGCTTGAAGGTATCATAGCTGGCCTTTCATTAGACTGAATGTTGGTTCAGATACTGTTGAGTACCATCTGTTAAGTGCCCTGGATCGCTGATGCCTCTGCAGGTGACAAGGGTTTAGTCCTAGACTTTTTATCCCAAACAATTGAACCACTTTTAGTGGTAAACAGCTCTCAAAATTTCTTCCCTGATCAGAACGGACCCAAGAGAAGAATCTTTAAATTGTTAATACCTTTTTTCTGAACCTGTATGATGTATGTCTGGGGTGGTGGAAGGGGAGCATGAGTAAATAGTCCATTGCCACCAATATATCACCAAGGTTCAAATGTCTAGCCCTCAGACAAACAAGCAAACGTCAGTGTTAATTAATTCTAGGGGTTTGATGATTGAATGATTTCTAGATGCACTGACTTCGGGGAAGATACTTTTCTTGAATACAGCAGACCCCACAGTCTCATTTTGCCCCCACATTCCCCACTCTGAGAGACAGAGAATGACCCTAAGTACCCCCCATGCAACTTTGCTCCCCAAGTTCAAGGGATCATGCACTACCCTGGATCTAGAAGGGATTATTTCCAAATAGGACACTTCATTTCTGGAGCAGGGCCCTCCTGGTCCTGGAAAAGTCATGTACCTTCCCTGCTAGAGGGTTCACTTTCCTCTTTGTCCACTGCCCACAGCCCCAGGGCTTCTTATTGAGGATTTTGCTCTCCCCATTCCTACAGGGACAGCGGTGAGGAGTCTTGCCTGACAAAAATTCTCAGCAAAATGTGAACATCTTTCCAGGGTTCATCTTGTCCTCCTCAGTCAGGGGTCTGATAACACCCAGTTCTCCAATGTGAACTTAAGAACAGGGGCTCCTTTCCCAGCAGTCTGAGGCATTCAGAATCTATAGCACAGCATACTGATCCACTTTTGCCCATTTGCTTAATATTATTATGGTTTCTTATCGAACCTGTCTCCTTTCCTCATCCTCGCACTTTTTATGTCCAATGCTAGGAGGAGGAAGGGAAAGGAGGGAAACCATGTACTTCCACACTCACAAATACACAAAATCTTGTACACGATTTGAAGGTATGCTTTTACTGCCTGTGTAGTTGGCTGGAGCTGCCATAACAAAGTACCACAAACTGAGTGGCTTCAACCATGGAAACTTACTGTCTCACAGTTCTGGAAGCTAGAAATTCAAAATTAGGGTGTCAGCAGGGTTGGTCCTTCCTGGGCTGCGAGGAAGGGATCTATTTCTGGCCTTCCTCCTTGGCTCACAGATGGCCATCTTTGCTCTGTATCTCTTCATGTTGTTTCTCTTCTATCCATGTCTGTCTCTAGGTCCAAATTTCCCTTTTTATAGGAACACCAATCATATTGGGTTAGGACACACCCTAATGACCTCATTTTAACTTGATTACCTCTGTAAAGACCCTAGATATGTTTTTTTGGGGGGGGGGAGGAGTTCACACAATTCAACCCACAATACTTCCCATTCATAGACTGTTCCAGAACCCCCCAGACTAAAACATCATTGTGGTATAAGACTAAGACTCTAGTGGCAATTAGAAAGGAATTCTGTCTAGCTCTTACATTGATGCTCAGTCAATAACAAAACACTGTACTCCTACCCACAGATTCATTGATTGCATCACACAGCATCTATAAACATTTTTTATTCCAAATTTCTGTATGCAATGTGAACTCCTGACACCTTAAAGCTCAACTTTCAAGTGGCTAATTTAAAAAAGGCTTTTGGTATTTTTCAATTAATTTTGTTCATAACATTGTACATAATTATGGGATTTCTTGTTGAAATCTATTAACTCTAATGAATTAACAAAGGCTGAAAAAATTGCCAGAGTGAATAATGTTGCACAGACAATGAGTTTTCCACTTGCCAATTTTTTGTTTTGTGCTGCCTAGGCAGTAACAACATGCTTTTGTACTCAGCAAGATCACAAAATTATCATTCACATATGTGCCCAGTTTAGCTCAGGGCTCTGGGGAGTTCTTTAAAAGTTATACATCCAAATCTATAAAGAAATTCTCAAACTCAACACCCAAAAAACAGATAATCAAGTCAAAAAATGGGCAGAAGACATGAGCAGACACTTCTCCAAAGAAGACATACAAATGGCTAACAGACACATGAAAAAGTGTTCATCATCATTAGCTGTCAGGGAAATTCAAATCAAAACCACACTGAGATACCACTTTATACCAGATAGAATGGCAAAAATTGATAAGGCAAGAAACAACAAATGTTGGAGAAGTTGTGGAGAAAGGGGAACCCTCTTACACTGTTGGTAGGAATGGAAGTTGGTGCAGCCACTTTGGAAAAATTGTGGAGGTTCCTTAAAAAATTAAAAATAGAGCTACCCTATGACCCAGCAATTGCACTACTGGGTATTTACCCCAAAAATACAGATGTAGTGAAAAGAAGGGCCATATGCACCCCAATGTTCATAGCAACAATGTCCACAATAGCCAAAATGTGGAAAGAGCCAAGATGCCCTTTCAACAGACGAATGGATAATGCTGTGGTCCGTATATACAATGGAATATTACTCAGCCATCAGAAAGGATGAATACCCAACTTTTGCATCAACTTGGATGGGACTAGAGGAGATTATGCTAAGTGAAATAAGTCAAACAGAGAGAAAGTCAATTATCATATGGTTTCACCTATTTGTGGAACATAAGAAATAGCATGGAGGACAATAGGAGAAGAGAAAAATGAAGGGGAAGAGACGAATGAGTGGGAGACAAACCATGAGAAGGCTATGGACTCCGGGAAACAAACAAAGAGTTTTAGAAGGGGGCACCTGGGTGGCTCAGTGGGTTAAAGCCTCTGCCTTCGGCTCAGGTCATGATCTCTGGGTCTTGGGATCCAGCCCTGCATCAGGGTCCCTGCTCGGCGGGGAGCCTGCTTCCCCCTCTCTCTCTGCCTGTCTCTCTGCCTCCTTGTGATCTGATCTCTCTCTCTCTCTCTCTCTCTCTCTGTGTCAAATAAATAAAAAAAATCTTAAAAAAAAAAANTCTCTCTCTCTCTCTCTCTGTGTCAAATAAATAAATAAAATCTTAAAAAAAAAAAGAGTTTTAGAAGGGAGGGGGGCCGGGGGATGGGTGAGCCTGGTGATGGGTATTGAGGGCACGGACCGCATGGAGCACTGGGTGATATTACGCAAACAATGAATCATGGAACACTACATCAAAAACAAGTGATGTGCTGTATGGTGACTAACATAACACAATAACATTTTTTTTTAAAAAAAGGAAATTTTAAAGAAATGTTTGGTGAAATTTGAAAAATGTCAGCTACTTTAGAAGTTATTCTTTGATGTGGTGTCTGGGTGGTTCAGTTGGTTGAGTGTCTGACTCTTGGTTTCGGCACAGGTCCTGATCTCAGGGTCAAGCCCTTCTTTGGGTTCCGCGCTCAGCAGGGAGTCTGCTTGAGATTCTCTCTTTCTGCTCCTTCCCCCCACCCTCTAAAATAAATAAATACATCTTTTAAAAAATGAAGTTTATTCTTTGAAAAAATAACCCTTCTTCTGTTGTTCTTTGAACAAATGGCACTATAAGACAAATTAAGCCAGACAGGCAATAAGGTTTCTAGAAGGAGTATTGGCTTTACACAGATTTGAAATTTCAGAATCACACCTGCCCATCAGGCCCAGAGTCTATTTCAGAAACCAGGATCACTTTTTGCTTTCAGCTTTTGAGTTTCGATAAAGCCTAAATCCTATTTCCCCCCCAAATGTTCTGACTTAGAGCAACACTATCTTTTCATAAAGGTCTAAATACTTCCTTTATTTTTCCCTGCAAACCACAAAAAGAATTCTGGAGATTCCCCCAAATGAAAACCCAATGAGAAGAATCAATGCCAAGAAGTAATATAAGCTCTTTCTTCTGTTATATTTAGGTAAAGACTATGAAGTACTGAGTGACCCAAAGTTTTTAGGAAGGTTGAGGTCATATGAACCTCACATACTTGAATCAGGCCAATCCTCGATGGTGCAACTGCTGGGGAGGGAGCAGAATACCCAGGAGAATGTGTCACACTCAATAACTGAGACGGCTTGTTAGCATCCAGTATCACTCTGGGACATAGGTACTTAATATCCCTCTATGCTAACTTTATTGGACTTAGTACGTATTTTCAGAAATGTGCCCCAGGTGATCTCCCAGCCTACTTACCTGCTCTCATTACTACTCAGTCTGAGCATTGGAGGGGGTTGACCTCTTCGAACTCACAGCAGGCACAGTTGTCCCTGGTATGTCAGATACAAGTCTGAGAAACTGACAGTCCGGCTCAGCTCGTTCCTAAGAGCAGCCCTCATTTTCATCCCTACATCTTTACCTCTGGGTTTCCGCATCCCAGACAACATCTCCTGTTTTGTCGGGTTAACCCAATGAACACAGTTACTAGCATTTCAATAGTTTTGGGATTTGTGGACTGATTTGCGTCTCAGTTTCTTCTTCTGGGCAATCGTGAGTGATATATCAGTATTCAGCATTGGTATGAGCAATTCAATCACCTCGATTTTGACATGGTGGGTAGATCCAGTGTCAGAGGATGCTTTCTCACAGAATGGCTGGCAGTCAGAGCAAGCCTCCTTTTGGATCATGGCTCAAGTGGTTGTGGGTTTCCACTTGAGTTTCTCAGTTGCTGGAAGCTGGGAAGTGAAACCTGATCTCAGAGCATTTGCTAAATAAGCAGGTTATTTTCAACGCTATTCTCCCTGCTTTTCTTCAAGTCAGTTATTAGAAACTGGGCATTATTTTTCACTGATCCACATATTAGCCAGAATTCTCAGAGGAAACAGAACCAATAGGGGACATATATGCAAAGAGATTTATTTTAAGGTATTGGCTCACATGATTACGGGGCTGAGAGGTCCCATGATCTGTGATTGCAAGAGGGAGACCTGGGAAGGCCAGTGGTGTAGTTTAAAGTCCTGAGGGCCGAAAAGTTGATGGTGTGGATTCCTGCCTGGGTCTGAAAGCCAGAGGGAGCTGAGGGCTCCCTGAGGAAAGCTGAGGGAGCTGAGGGCAAGAGAAGATTGAAGCCCAGCTAAACAGTCAGGCAGACCTCATTCAGCCTTCCTCTACCTTTTTGTTTTATGCAGGCCCTCAACAGATTGGATGAGGCCCACTCACACTGGGGAGGGCCATCTGCTTTACTTAGTCCACCAATTTAAATGTTCATCTATTCCAGAAACACCCTCATAGACACCCAGAAATAATGCTTCCCTGGATATCTGGGCATCCCACGACCCAGGCAAGTTTACATATAAAATTAACCATCGAAGGCCAGGTCCCTGGGATTGCCACATGAAAAACAGGAGCTTGCTTTCCATTGACTTGCTTCCTTTTAAGTCATGGAAATGGGGGTTTCTTTTTCATTGGCTTGCAAGCTTATATATTTCTTGGTAAGACAACAATGAACAACACCGGGCCCAGCACATATCTGCAGCCAGCAGTAAGCTTTGTACAGATTCAATCTGCTCTTTTTCAATGGTATGTGCAGCACATAAACTAACTTAACGCTTGCTTTCATTCCTTTATTTGTAGAGCAAAATAATAGAATAGAACATTGAAAATCCCCAATTCACTCAGGTTAACTTAACCTAGAATTGTATTCTTTTTTTTTTTTTTTTGAATTGTATTCTTGATGAAGGTGTGAAGGGGAACACCAACATAAAAGAAATGGAAGAAAACAGACAAAATCAGGAATCATATTCTTTCAAGCTGGGGGGAAAAAGAGATAATTGCCCTTCCACAATTGCACATAATTATATCACACTATAATGTGCATAATATTGGAAATACATTCTATTTAGTTTACCAGCCCTTAAATTACCTAAGCAATATAGTTTTATAAAAACTTTATACAGGGTTGAATACACCTTTCTCCCTCTTCCCCCCTTTTTAATTTTATTTCTTTCTTTCTGTGCTCTCTTGGTAAAAGTTTAATGGCATGAGAACATAGGGTATTCGTAAGATTGCAGTAGATCATTCTCTCTTTATATATCTTACATTACAGTCTGCAAATTTAAACAAAAATTTAAGCACCAGATTTAAATCATTAACACTCTAAAGGAATTTCATTGGTATTTAAATTTTTATTAAATACAGTGGTTTATAATTACTGAAAGAATTACTACCTATGAAATTATTTTCTCTTCTCATTAGAGAGTAATTTGTGTTAGTTGTAAACATTCTATGTTTAATCATGTGTAACTTTCATATAAAATTCATCTTTGAAAATATACTTACAATGTAAATCATTTTATAAATGACTTTTTTTTTACTTAGCTAAGTAATGTGTTTTTCTTATCATTAGTAACTTCAGACAAATTTCAATAATTGCTCTCCACAAAGGCTAATTTATAAATCTACCAGTAATAAACAAAAATCTTCTTTCCCCTATATTGGCAATGATCTTCAAAATACAGATCTACTCTGTAAACATGGTCATTAAAAAAAGTAGCTCATTGTTTTGTTTTCAATGTCTTTGATTTTAAGTTGGAAAATGTATTTGTTGTTACTGATTTAATGACTGTTTCCTTTGCATCATTGTTCTCATCTGGGGTATTCATTCACCTTGTTCTTACTTGCATGTAAGAGTTCCTTATGTATTAATATTATTAACTCTTTATGTATTTGTATTAATATTTATTAATTATAACTTTATGTATTAATATTGTAATAATATAATATATCATAATAATATAATATAATACGCATAATAATATAATATATACTACTATAATAATATTAATATATAATATTAGCTCTTTATGTATTAATGTTATTGTCTTTCATAAATGTTATAAATGTTTTTTCTTTTCTCTCATTTTATCAACTGTCTTTATATTTTTAAAGTAGTTTTAATGTCCTAAAGACTTAAATTTTCATGACATCAACTCTATTTATCGTACCTTGCTGTTTCTACCTCTGGTGTCTGGCTGAGCAGGCACTTCTCTACCTTGAGTTTATATAAATATTCATCAACATTTTCTGCAGGCTTTATGGTTTTATTTCCTATACTTACATCTTTAATTCATCTGGAATTTATTTAGATTTATTTAAATTTTTTATTTTAAATTCAATTAACATATAATGTATTATTGATTTCAGAGGTAGAGTTATATAATATATAAAATACTTACATATATAATCTTCTATATACATAATCTTCTATAATACCCAGAGCTCATTACATCATGTGCCCTCCTTAATGTTCATCACCCAGGTACCCCATTCCCCCACTCTCCCCCACTCCAGCACCCCTCTACTTGTTTCCTATGATTAAGAGTCTCTGATGGTTTGGAATTTATTTAGATTTAAATGTGAACTAGGAAACTAACTATTCCTCTGTTCCCCACCCCACCCATAGCAAGTTAGTCAGTTGGTGAACAATTTATTAAATAATTCATACTTTCAACGTAGATTTAAACCTCTTCATCACACTTCTTTTCTTTTTAAATCTCCTATACATAGATCCTTCATTAAGATCATTCTGCAAGTTTTGTTGTTTGTTTTTTTAATCCATTGTTACATGATTGAGATTACATTATATTTTTGATTTATATCATAGGAAGGGAGATCGACAGTTCCACAAAATCAAATCTTCCCATCAGCAGCTCTCTCTATCAAGTTGTGAATGTCCTTCAATAAAATATTTTCCCTTTCTTATATAGAACTTGTTGAATAAACATTTAATATTTTTAGCACTTTTTCCCTTTTATTTTCTATTTGATGGCTGTTGATATGAAGAGGGTATTTTGTTTTTATTTTATTTGTTCATTTATTTGTTTGTTTGTTATTTTATTTGTTTATTACACTCCTGAGATTCTTAGCATAGGAGAAAGGACTGGTGGTATTCAAAGAATTCAGAATTACTTTTTTTTTTTAAAGATTTTATTTAATTATTTGACAGAGATCACAAGTAGGGAGAGAGGCAGGCAGATAGGAGGAAGCAGGCTCCCTGCTGAGCAGAGAGCCCGATGCAGGACTCGATCCCAGGACCCTGAGATCATGACCTGAGCCAAAGGCAGAGGCTTTAACCCACTGAGCCACCCAGGCGCCCCAGAATTACTTTTAGTTACTATGGTTTGATGCGATGGTGATTGAAAGAAATATTGAATTTCTGTTAGAGATTAGTGAAAATAAAAGTGAAATTATTTTTCCATCCAAGTTGACAAATCCCAGGTTAAGAGCCCCTAATGGCTTTGGCACTCCTTAGGCTGTCCTTGAAGTTTCTGCCAGTTCAGATGAAGTTGAGAGAACATGCCCTTAACAACTGTTTGCCAGGAATACATTTTTTACTCCTTTATTTTTCAGTCTTTCTAAGTCATTTCATTTCAGATAGCTCATGTACACATCACTTGTAGACTTGAATCTAGTCTGAGAGTCACTCACAATTATGAGTATTGAACCACTTCAGACTTATCTCCGCAATCTTATTTTTCTGTGATTATTTTTCATGCTTTGATTTTATTTTGTTTTGTAATTTCATACATTTTTTGCCTCCTTTAAAAAATAAATTTAGAAGTTTTATATAACCAGTTTCTATCCTTCCAGCGTTTTAAAATACATACGAGCTTACACTTTTCTGTCATTGTTGCCACCAATAGTAACTTAAGACCTGATACCAAACATAAAGACAGGTCTAATTGAAAGGATGTTACTTGTCTCTTTCCCACCCTGTGTTACTTATTTACCCACAATGAACAGAAAGGAGAAAAGGAAGGGTGGAAGAAGTCCCATACCCTATCCCCTTAGGTCTTGGTAGGCATCGAGAGAGAACATGCAGCTAATAGAAGAAGATGGAGCAGTTTTCCTACACTACTTTTCAGATGACATGGAGGGAGGGATGCCCCTTATAGAATTCTGAGTGAGACGCAGCCCATGAGCTATTTCTTTTTGAAGTAGCTTGCTTAACATTGCCATGCCATTAGCCGACTGTAAGGCGTCTGCCCGTGTGGGCATGGCCAGGAGCCCAGTCTACGGTACCAGTGTTTTACCCAGTGCGAGCAACCATCTTTCTCTCCACTTGGGTCTCCTCACCCATTTTCTCTGTATTTGGGGGCCCCTGGCTTGAAATATGAATTTTATTTATACTAACATATCCCTCCCCCCATCCTGTACCACATCAGCACCGACTTATTAGCTAATGACTTTGTCATCATCTTGATCAGATGACAAATGTATGTAGGCATGTATATGTTTATACCTATGTAAATACACACACTATTATTAACAACTTCTATTTCACCATGTATATTTCAAGGACAGTATAGAAGTGTCATTAAGAGGATGGAATTGGGAGCTAGCTCTTCCAGGTTCAAATTCCAGCTCAGCTATTTACTGACTAAAAATTTGGACACGATTTTTAACTTCCTTATGCTTTGGGTTATCTGTAAAGTGAGAATAAATAATAATAGCACCTACTTCATGGGGTTATTACGAAGATTACTTGTTGACCCATGTGAAGTGTTAAACATAGTGCATAGTCCATGGTAGGTATTCAGGAAATGTTAGTTATTACATATTGCACACATAAAACAAGCAATGCTCACAACTAGTGCTTGTAGCCCTCTGGACCTGGGGGTTGTCATTACTAGGTGCTGAAGGTAGAAAAGGGGAGTTTCCAATAAGTTTGGGTTTTCCCTCAAAGCCCTTTCGACCTCACAAAGGTGTTGCTAGTCTTTGACCCCACCCGGGTTGTGACACCAGATGAGGGGAACAAGTCGGGGAATCCTACAATCCCAGGCATGTACTGCCACCAGAGTTCTTCCTACCCAGCTCCCTTCTCTCAGAGCGACTTGTGAAATCCATGATGGTGCACTGCATTCTAGAAACTGTAGCATTCACACTTCCTCTGCTGTACTTCTCAGGGGGTCAGGGGCACAGTGAGATCTCTGAAATAATCTGGGGGCAGAATCAGCCTTGACGAGGCAGAGCCTTGTTCTCTAGCCTTCTTAGAGAAGCAAGTGTCTTTTTTGGTTGGTGTGCACTCTGGTTCCCTGAGACAGAGGAGAGAGAAAATCTATTCCTACTGTTTTTATGCTTTGTTTCCAGAATAAAATACCGAATAGGATTTTCTTTTTCCTTAGCCCAGCTCCATTTGCTTTAGACTTAGTACATTTCTACCCAGTTTATTATAATCGTTTTTAAGTTTCAGCTTTTGGTGGTATTGCAACCTGTCTGTTGTCATAAGCGATTTAGTTGGAAGCTGTTAGACCATTGTCATTTGAAGCAGAAGCCTCTACTACCATCTCTTCTATTGTTTAACTGTTATTAAAGTTCCAGATAACATGTACAGTTTTGAAATACACAGTAACAGTTTATTTAGTGATGATTGTTTTTCTGCCTAGAGTCTGAGAGGTTGATTCTTTGAAAAATAAGCCAAGTTGTAGTTTATTTTTCAGGAGTGAAAAATTTCACAATCAAGCCCTAGTTTCCTACTCATTTGTAGTCTACAATTTGTTTGGGAGATCTGAAAAACTCTATAATGGAAACTTCTTTGAAATTGCTCTGAGTTATCAAGCAAGAGCCATCATTTCTCATCTGATCAGCCAAACAGACCTGTTCCCAGGAGGTGGCTGGTTATTAGATCTCAGGAAATACTCAATTTTCTCAGGAATAGGAGGTTGTGATTGAATACAACTGTGCCACCAGCGACTATGACTCAGAATCCCACAAGGTGGGAATTCAGGAAGTTGCATTTCAATAGCATGGTGATCTGGGGCAAATATTTGACACCTCTATGCTTGGACATTGATAACACTGTTGTCATGCATGGCAGACACTTGGTCTCCTGTTTCCTTTGAACCCAAGCTGGCAGAGCCTGTCTTTCAATTATTAAGTAAAAAAAAAAGTCATAGGAAATAAACTTGAATGACAGCATGATCATGCCTGTTCTCCTTAATATCACATCATATGCCACAAATAAAATGCAGAGAAAAAAAAGAGAGAGAGAGAGAATGAAAAGCTAGGTGCTTACTTTGTCATCTTCTCTTCAGCTAGGGGTAGCCATATGACCCAGTTTTGTATACCAGCGAGGTATAATGGGAAGTCTGATGTGAAGAATAAATTTCTGCCCTGATTAAGAAATCAGGGTGGGAACTGAGAAAGAGAGAGGCCTCACTCCTCCTGATAAAAAAGAGGCAAAGAGATCCCACCCCTCTCTTCCTGCTTTTGTCTATTGACATGAGAGCATGTGATCTTTGGAGCTGCAGTAGTCAAATTGTGACAAAAAGATGTCCCTGACAAATCAGAGATGCCAGACTGGAAATACAGGAAGCAACTGTCTTCAATAACTGCTGAGTTACTGAAACAACCTTAGGACTAGGTACTTCCAGATTTTCTACTGGAGGAAAAAGCCCTTGAGAGAACTTACTGCCTCTTGTGGCCAATATCCTACTCTGGACACACAGGAGCACAGCACTTCTCTGCCACCAAAACATGGCCCATTGACTTGACATGCAATGTGACTAGAAGCGTTGTGGGCCACGTCCACTGTTTCACTCCCCGCTGCTCTTCCCTGCAGTGGTAATCAGGGGAGCACGTACACTGATAGAGGTGCCTAAGATCCAAACAGTCGGAATGATGAGACAAAGCCTAAAAACAGCTGCTGTGGAAAACTGCCTGAACTCTCTGCTGACTTAGCATGAGTGAGAAATAAGCTTCTACTGTGTGAAGCCACTGGTAGAGGTTGTTTGTTAGCACCATATAATATAGCCTGTCATGCCTGATATGCTCCTAGTAGAGTTGAAAGCATCTTAATTGACGCAACATGTATAGCCATTTGAGCTGCAAACAACTTTTTCTGTAAAATAAGAGGGTTGCATTCATGGTGAAGGGGGATTTTCCATTGTTGTCTGCCTAGCCTCCAGCCTCCATCTTCTGGTAACAATTTTGCTTAAGGAAACCATTGTTGTCAACCTTGTCTTCTCAGCACTCGCTTCTACTCAAAGAAAGCTGCTTGCCGCAAACCCGTAGGACTCTTTGCCAGAAAACTTTTTTCTAGTTGTAATAGCATGTTCAATTTTTACACAGGATAAGCCAGAAGTACCCAATAGTTAATGTCCCAGAAGTCCTCGACAAATCTTGTAAAGATATATGGTTGAAAAATATCCTGTCTTCCTCTTCTCTCGGTTAACTCTGATGTGTTCTAAACCGTCTCCCTTAGGGTCAGAGTTCGGTTGCCCAGAGTGAGAACTACTTTGGTAACACCTCTTTTATTGCCTTCTTTCCCTTCCCTGTCTCTTCCACACTACCAAATAAACATCCCTAGGATCAGATCCCCAATAAACTACTTGTTATTGAATCCTTGTCTCAGAATTCTGGGGGAACAAACCCAAGACACTATTTCTCTCCAAGTGGACCCAATCTTTTGGGGACTGTCAGTGAACGTACCATACCTGCTCTTTTATATTTGGATCTCGAATGTAGTCAAACAAAGACTGTCTTCAAGGAGGTGGAGGCTCTTCAAAGAGTCTACTCATTAGTTGCTTCTTTATAGATTCCTACAACCCCTCTGACACCTGTCTTTTTGAGCCAGATTTCTTGGGGTTTTTTTCCCTCCAGCCCTAAGGGTTACTCCATAACCTTTCAATAAATTCATTTTGGGCTGAGATAGCTAGAATTGCATTCTGGGACCTGCATTCAAAGAAATCAATGAATATAGATGATATATTAAGCCTCTTTCAGCTATAAAGATTTTGTGATAAAAATGAATGAGTTATAAATAGTATAAGAGCACTAAATGCTATATATTTATTATTCATAAAATCAAATCCATAGAAGTCACTTTAAAATGTCAATGTTTTCATGTTTCTTCACATTTTACTTGAAATGGCATCTCAAGTTGATGATAATGTCTTTCTAATATTTTAACATAATTCCCACAAACAGTTATCAATCTGGAAGAGTAAAATAACTTGGTGGTCATGGTGGTTGTTTCATTTTTATCTGGGTGGCTATTAAGTTCCCATCACCTGGTGTAGAAACTTTAATTAAATGTTTTTAAGAGTAAAAAGTTCTGATGAGATTTCTATGCGAAGAAATCCATGATGCCATAATCATAGAGAAATTTAATGCTAATCTCACATACCTGAACATNTTTATGTGAAGAAATCCATGATGCCATAATCATAGAGAAATTTAATGCTAATCTCACATACCTGAACATGAGAATTCATAGAGAAAAACTATTTAAATATGATTTAGGGCAATGATCCTAATACCCACATCTAGGACAAGTTGAGAAACAAACTAAATAATAAGAGTAATGGATTCTAACCCAGAATATACCTACTTGTGAGACCATATTGATATAAATAAATAAGTAAATACGAGAGAGTTCCAATTAATAAATGTAGAAGGAATAGTGGAAATACAATCAATTGGTGATATTATACTAATAATGATCTCAGTCAAGAATAGTAGATGCTAAAATTAGCAGGTGAAAAGTGTGATAAAAAACAAAATATTTACATAGTCTCAAATATCTCCCCACAAGATAGTTATCAAACACAAAGGGGAAAATAGCAATGTTATAGGGGAGGAACTTGGACCACTGTGCCTTATTCAAGTGATCCAAGTTAATATCACCAGTAAAAGACAAAGTGGCATCATGTGCCTCCTGATTTGATGTGCCGAGAAGGTATAATAGTTAATTTTATGAGTAATGAGGTGCCCAGATACTTGGCTAAACATCATTTTGGGTGTATCATTGTGAGGGTGTTTCTGGATGAAATTAATATTTGAATTAGTAGACTGAGTAAACCAAATTACCTTCCTCAGTGTGAGTGGGCCTCGTATAATCTGCTGAAGGCCTGAGCAGGATAAATGGGCTGAGTGAGAAAGAATTTTTTCTCTCTGCCTAACTGTCTTCAAGCTGGGACAGCAGCCATCTCCTGCGTTTGGGCTCAGACTCAGACTGTAACTATACTATTGGCTCTCCTGGGTCTAGAGTTCTATGCCTCCATAATTACATGAGGCAAGTATACACACACAGAGACACATAGACAGACAGACAGACAGGCACACACACACACACACACACACACACACACACTATTGGTTCTGTTTCTCTGGAGAATCCTGATTAATACAGATATTTTGGTACTGAGAATGGTTTTAGAAGAACAGAATTTTAAGGATGAATTTTCTGACTTGATTCTGGACTGTCTGGAATTGATTCCCCAATCTTACCAGATTTAAAAATACTAATGACTCTGTCTCCAGTACTAAAGAGAGGACTAATAGTCCATGGCATGACTTGGTAATACAGATATAAAATATTTGTATTGGATATTCCTAATCAACCACTTATAAGAAGTAGCTGGACGATAGGTTTATATGATACTTTCAAACATTTTTGGAAATCTAGCAAATATAATGAGGTTGGCTGGCTGCTCCTGATGTTGCTACACAAAGCAGTGGGGGGAAAAAGGATGAATTCATGGATTCACATTCCCAGCTTAGGCACCACATAAATGACCTGGAAACTTCTACATGTGCCCTGAAGGATGCTTATCTCTTGTAGCTGCCACACTGAAAGTGGTAAAGATCAAAAGCAGAATCTCATCCTGTGATTAGCTGAATTAGGACACAAGTTGAATTCCCAGACTTACAGAGTATTTACTGTTACAGGGAGAGCATTTGTTGGGAAAGAATGGGATCTTGTAAGCTAGCATGGGGCTATGTGGGAAGACCCTCAAAGAGTTGGGGACACTGAGCTCCTAAGTTCTGAAGAGAATCCTTTGACAGTGGGAGAGATTGCCCCACACTCACTGGAAGACCCACAAAGGTTAAGGGACCTTCACAGATTGGGGGAGACCAAGATGGTATGTCAACTAAATGCAATGTGGGATCCTAGATTGGAATCTGGGCCCAAAAAAGGGTCATTAGTGGGACAATTGGTAAAATTTGAATAAATGCTTTTTAAAAAATATTTTATTTATTTATTTGACACAGAGAGAGAGAGAGATCACAAGTAGGCAGAGAGGCAGGCAGAGAGAGGGGGAAGCAGGCTCCCTACCGAGCAGAGAGCCCGATGTGGGGCTCGATCCCAGGACCCTGAGATCTTGACCTGAGCCGAAGGCAGAGGCTTTAACCCACTGAGCCACCCAGGCGCCCCAAGTAAATACTTTAGATTAATTAATAGTATTATGTGAATATTAACTTCCTGTTTCTGATAACTGTGCCACGGTTATATAAGATGTTAACAGTTGGGGAAGCTGGGTGGAGGGTATGCAGGAATTCTCTGTGTTATTTTTGCAACTGTTTTATAAGTCTTAAATGATCTCAAAATGAAAAGTTCAAAAATAAAAAAAGCAAGTTCAAAACATTAAAGTCAATTCCACAAACATGTGCTGAAATAGCAATTGGAGATGGAAGGTACACTGAGGGAATAAATGTGAAAAATATCTCAGATATTGTTTAGGCTCTCTGAAATCATACTGTGTTCAAAGCAAGCTGTGATCTCACTGTGAAAAGCAAAATGGAAATAAGAAATTAGATGTAAAAAAAAAATCACAAGACTGCACAAAGAACAATGCAAAATGACCACTTATTCAATGCACACATGTCAAGGAGTTCAGAAAAAAACAACTGATTGAAGAATGATTTGGCAGTATTAAGAAAAATGCAACTGGAAACAAGGGAAGGACTTTGTCAGATATGAGTGATTTCCTTCCTCCTATTAATTTCTGATACTTAGAAATATGTACATCTCTATCGGTGAATATAGATGTTCTCTTTTTTCTAATAAGTATGTATATGTCTATACATTATAAATAGAAATTTCTATCTCTGTAAGTAAGAAAGAGTGGATATAGGGAATTATGCAAAAGTTAGAAAATTCTGTGAAAAAATGGAAATTGTATTCCAAAGAGAAAGAAACTGATCAGCCCAGTGGTTATACAACAACAAAATGAAAAGAATATGTAATAGTATGTCATAAGATAATGATATAATATAGCAGCCAAAATTTGACCATTTAGTATATGCCAGCCACTATCAATCAACAGCTTCACATGTTAGTTCACATAATCCTCACAACATAGGTGGTGGATGTACTGTTACTCCCCTTTCCGATGATGGTAAAAAGTAAATGGCAAAAATGGGATTTGACCGTGAGCAGATTGACCCAGAGGTGAAGCTGTTAACCACATGATTGCGCTGCTTTGAATTTTCAAGAGAAGACTTGACTAAACAGACTAGTCTCTCCTTCTCCTGGGAGATGAAGTTTCTATTCTACAATGCTGTTATGCCTTAATATAATAGTATCCAGAAATAGGACCTTGCTGTCCCCAGGAGGGGGTGGACAGGGCATGGGCGCCAAGGTGAGGACTGAAAGTGGGGAAGGTGGGGTGGTGAGAAGGCTCCAATCTCAGGACAGGGAGCCCGCACCCTCCCTGTCAATGAGGTTGGTTGTAGCTCCCCCTAGAGGCAAGGGCTCTCAAGGGACCAGAGTGAAGTCCGGCCATACAGACACTGCCTGTAGGCCCCAAGATGGTCTCCTGCACGTGGAATGATTAGAAAAGATCTTTGGAGTAGAATTTGATTTGAACTGGTGACATCAGGCCTTGTCACAGGTACCGCTTGGCTCCAAATTGGCATCTGGGAGGAGAGTCAGTGGCAGACAGCGAACAGATTCTCCTACGTGTGAATTTAGAATTGAAAAACATCCACAATCACTTCATATATTCTGTGTTCAGAAAATATGGACACCAACAGTCAGGACTCACTAAGGTTAACTGACTAGGAAAAACAACATGATGAAAATATTTGACTAATATTTGTTCTGGGAGAATTTACAAATGAATTTAGAGGAGGGTCAACTCAAAAGCCTACAAAAGCCAAGAAGGTAATGGATTATAATCAAGTAAAACAGGCAGAACTGTTTCTTTTGAAGAGGCTTTGTTTCCTTATTAAACACATATTCTCAACAACGAAATATGCTCTCTCCAATTTTGCTTTTAAACACACAGCACTTTTGGGCTGTTTTCCTAGTTTAGATGGAGAGACATGGACAGAGAAATCGTTCTGTCCTGTGGGATATCTAACAATGTAAGCATGATGATAGATATGACTGACAAGCCCTACTTATCAGAAAGAAGAGGAAGTAGGGAGGTGGGGGGAGAATCGGAAGCTAGAGAGTGCTTGCCAACTGCTGGGCACCATGCTCTGTGCGCCTACAGCTGATCTTTACCATGGAGAATGTGGGCCCAATGTGTGCCCATTAGTCAAGAGAGGCTGGAAAAGCTACATTTTTTTCTATGAAATATCTTGACCTTCCAATATTTACTTGTAACTTTTCAAACTATGTGCAGACCTTCTTCTTAAAACATTTATACTTCTTCCTCCAGGATACTTGGGTAGTTTCTTCTGTACTGGGTGCTCCTTATCTCCTTTTCTGGATCCTTCTCTTCTGTTCATCGTCTAAAATGAGGGTGTCCTGGATCCCTTCTCTGTTGTATCTACACCCTCCTCCTGACCAGCCTCTCCTGACCCCACAGCTCTAAGCAACCGGTGCCAGAGATTTCCAAAACTCTTTCTAGCCCTGTCCTCTGCCTGAGACTATAGAATTTGTCAACTTGCCATCTCCAAATCAATGTCTAACAGAAATCTCAAATTATCATGACAAGGAGGGAACTCTCCTCTGATCTCGATCTTCTTCTCCTCCCCATCTAAGGAAATGGAATCACCATCCACCAAGTTGTTCAAGGCACACACACATACAGGCATTTTCTGCATTAATGGTGTAATTTTATGCTTCCATATGTTCATGAGTTTTCCTCTTCCTAGGAGATCCTTTCAGCTCCTTCTCCTCCTCTTTTCACCAAGAACATTCCTATTTATTCTTCATCAGTTCCAGCATGATCACCCCCAGGCAGCCTGATCAATAATTTTCCAGGCCCAGTGCCCAGAAAATGAGAATGTGGGTGAAGTCAATCTCCCCATCACATAGGTGGCCACCCAACCCAAGGGACTGTAGACTCTACACGGGGACACCCTTGGTACCTCAGCTGAGCGGGGGAGAGAGGCCCCACCAAGTTGCCTGCTAAACACACCTGTGGCACTGCCAGAGCAGGGTGGGGACAACTGCCACCTTGCCCCACCCCAAGACGCTGCAGCACCCAAACCTGACCTTGACCCTCCCTGTTCCCGTGCCCTTGGTGTCTGCTTCGGGTGAAGGGAAATGGCAATATTCAGGCCTCATGGCTTCAGCCAGCTGGGAATGAGCTGCTGAGAACCTCTCCCAAGGAGACAGGGAAGCAATGGAAGGTGGGACTATGCTGAGCTGAGGCTCTAAGTCCCTGGCATATACTTCATTGTCCCACGGGACTTCACTTTAAAGCTATTCAGGATTTCAGAAGGGGGTCATAAAGCAGTACCCCCAGCATGGGCACTTCTGAGAGTGGGGCCCTGAGCTACTGGATGCACGCCTGTGAAGCTGGGCCTGCCTCCAAGTAATTGCGCCTGGCCAGGCCCCACAGACTGAGCTATCTGCCCCCTTTCTGTGCCCCCTGCTTACCCCATGTTTGTATTTATCACTGCATTTAGCACATTATGGTAATATTATCTTCTTATATGTATGCTTTATAAAATATTTTATAAGCTTCATAAGGTTAAGGAATTTGGCTATATATACATATATATGTATATATATATATATATATATATATATATATATATATTTTAATTTTTAGATCTCAGTATTGAAACTGCTTCTCAATAGGCCTTTGATCTGTTCTTAAATGGCCTGACAAATATGCTAACTGGCTGAGCTGGTCCTAATTTATGCACCGTCCCTGCTTAGCCCTGCTGCAGTTGCCTCCCTCACTTCCCAGCCAGAACAGCCCAGCAGTGGATCACACCTGACTGTCATGGCCACTGCCACCACCACTGACTGCACAGTTTCCATGCAGCTCCAACAAGGAGAGGTCACCATGTCTGTACCCTTGCCAGAAGGTACCTGTCTTCTTCGGGGTGGCTGGGAAAGGCTGGGTAACACAGCTGGGGAGGTGGGAAAGCTAACACCCTAAGGAAGACGATTTCAGCAGTGAAAGGCAAGAGATAGAAAGGAGTCAGAGATATTTGTCTATCATTCCTTCCCCAAATGGACTGTTCTGAAATGCAGTCATTTTATTTGGCCTCTGTAAGACTGGGCACCCAGCTGTTTGTTCAGGAGGCTTAGCCAGCTTGGCCATACTCCTTGTGGTTTCTCTCCCTCCTTCCTTGCCTCTCTTTCTTTCTCCCCTTGCTCTTGCCTTCCTGGGACTGGACCTCAACAAAATATTGGCACAAAACTATTCCTCAGACCCTCTGCTTTGAGAAAGCCAGCCTGAGACAACTGGTACACAGAGTGGGTTAATAGTAATGGCTGGCATGGTATGGCATCAGATTTGCTGATGTTCTCACTTGTGGTTGCTGGGATATACTGGAGGTTTATGGTGAGCTTTGGGATATTAAGTTGCCACTGCAATTGATCAATATGGGGTAGGACAATTATAGAACTTTTGCAGTGGGTGAATACTTCTTTTTTTTTTTAATAAACATTTTATTTATTTATTTGACACAGAGAGAGAGATTACAAGTAGGCAGAGAGGCAGGCAGAGAGATAGGAGGAAGCAGGCTCCCTGCTGAGCAGAGAGCCCGATGCGGGCCTCGATCCCAGGATGCTGAGATCATGACCTGAGCCGAAAGCAGAGGCTTTAACCCACTGAGCCACCCAGGCGCCCAGTGGGTGAATACTTCTGATGGCATTGAAATCCTTGATAGGTTCAGCTAATTGTCATTTAAGGCATTCTTTGAAAGTTATAGATAGCTCTGAGGCAGGTGGTAAGAGCAGATCATGAATACATCAAGAAAACCAGAGAAACACCGATGGGTAGACCTTGGGAGTGTTAGATCAATGGAGTGAATATAAGACTGAACAGAAGAGAATATGTTGAAATGGACAACTCACTCATAACTTGGAATTTAATGTCCAGGGAATCTTAATTATGTCCTGATAAAATGTAATATCTACCAGTCCTAATAGTTAGCTGGGATGACACCTAAAAGCCTGAATTCACAATGGCTAAGTTGAGGTGGAATTGTTAGAACTTACTTGACAGAATAGTGAGGAAGGGCTCAGAAGTCTCAGGAAAAGGAGGATTTTAAAATAAAGACATGAAGACCCACAACTTGAGTACATTCTTCAAGAGGGCCCAGGGGACACTCGGTTCACTAAGAAACACACCAATAATGGGGATGCCAACATCACGGAGAAGCCCACCATTGGCTGCTTTCTTCAGGGCAGTGTTGACAGTGGAAGATCCTGTCATAGTACAGGGCTTCTTAATATCAGTATGGATGCTGGGATTCTGGAAAGGCAGAGGTCAGGTAGATATAATTACTATAATGAGCAGTATGGCCAAAATGGCAATCAAGGTGTCTCAGCAAAGTAAACTATTATTACAGCTAATTGATAATGGTTTTTCCAAAGGTAACAGAGACAAACAACCATCTAGAGCAACAACTGTTGATGTGTAGGACAGCACTCATGCGGTGTAGTGTAGGGTTACAGATTAAGTAGTTTAGCATCACCTAGGAAGCTATTTGAAATGAAAATTGTCAAGCTCCACTCCAGATCTACCAGTGTAGGAATTCTGGGGATGTGGCCCAACGATCTATATTTTAGGTAGCCCTTTAGGTGATTGGGATGCATGCTAAAGTTTATAAACCATTGCACTCGGGTTTTGCTTCATTTATTCAACCAGAAAGAATTGAGAACTGATAAGCATAAGGTTAATGTTAGACACTATGATGGACAGCTGCAATTTCCATTTACTACACCTAAGTCAGTTCACAGAGCCAGAGCCCACTGGAGGAAAAGTTGGGTCTCTACAATACCACCACAAGCATGGTAAATACTTCTCTAGCCTTTCCTCAACTTTGCCAGAGTAACCATGCAATGAAGAAAAGGGAATGCCCAGATTTCTTGGGAATAGTTCTCAAGACTCTGAATGCCTAATAGGACTAGTTAAACTTAGAAGTTGGACCTTGGTTTCCTGATCTGTGAATTAAAGTGCAATGCATCTTCCCATCTGGCCAACATAGTAAATCAGAAGGAATATCATCTCCAAAGAGGAACCGCAGAAATAATTACCAACAAAGAGATTCAGGGATAGTTATTCTCCTATCTAGTCATTTCACTTATCTGGCCTCTGTAAGAACAAAACCATATGGATTATGGTAGATGCCAGTGGATTACTATAAACTTAAAGTGGTAACCCCAGTTGCAGTTTCTGGGCTAGGTATGAATTTTATTGGAGCAAATCGACTCAAACTCTGGCACTTCACTTCTAGCTATTATTTTGAATGCTTTATTCTTGATTCTTGTCAATAGAGAGGATCAAAAGCAGCTCATCTTTCCATTGCAAGGACAGTAATAAATCTTCATTCTCTTGTGCTAGGTCTGTGTTAATTTTCCTACTGTTGTGATCTCAATGTGAGTGTAGTGATCTCAATCATCTTGATATTCCACAGTGCATCACTCTAGCCTTCTACATAGATTGACATTTTACTAATTGAACCTAATAAGGAGAACGGGTCAAGTAATTTGAATGCCCTAATGAAACTCATATGTCACAGCATAGGCAGTAAGTCCTTAATGATTAAGGGCCTGCAACATCAGTGAAATTGTTGGGGTCCAGTGATCTGGAACATGAAGGCACATACCCTTTGAAGTAAAGCCTGAGAGCCTGACCGTGGTATAGCAAGTAACTGTATTAATTGGGAGCTGTCCACCATGAGCTTGATGTTAACAGAAACTCCCCCCCAAAAAGGTTGAGAGGCATAGAAACAAACTACTGTATAAAGTTAATAGTAGACTAAGGAACAGACTCAAATAGTCTAGAAGATGCAAAAAATATGACTTGTTGGGCTAGACCATATCACCTCTGTTGCACTGGTGGTGCCACTTCCTCAGCTCACACCTGCGTCCTCATGGGAAATTCCCTACAACCAACTGAGGAGAAAGAAATATCTTGAATCCAATTGAAAAACAGTTCGGCATGCTCTACTGGAATTCTATAGAAATGGATCACTGCAGCAACACAGTCTCTGTTAAGAATGACTCTGAAAGAATAAGCATAACTACAAGGAGGCTCCCAACAACAAGGTAAATAGGATGACCTATTTCCTGGGTGTTAGCTTTTCTCCTTGGTCAATCCACTGCTTGTAGCGGGCTAATGAACAAAGTGGCCATGGCAGCAGGCTCAGATCCCAGACATGGATCTAAAGGAAGGGCTCCAGAATCCTGGGGGTACAACTGGGATTAGCCCATCTCATTATTTTTCTCAATGACCCAGTTGCACAATTTGTTTTTGGGTTTTTGTTTTTTTTTTTTTTTTTGGCGGGGGGGGGGGGCTTCAATCTCAAATTTTGTGGGT
>LNAC01000071.1:2157672-2197848 GCA_002007465.1 Ailurus styani | reverse complement strand
TATAAGTGGAATGAATGACAACAATGATACCAGGGACAGAAGGGAGGAATTAGAATTATTTTGCTTTTATAAAGTACTCACACTACCTGAGAAATGTAGTGTTACCTGAAAGTGGATTAGGTGTAAATGTATATTGCTAACTCTAGGGAATCCACTAAAAGAAGTAAAAAAGAGAAAATGAAATCATATAAAGTGCTCAACTAAAACCATGAAAGGCAAAAAAAAAAAAAGTATAGAAGACAAAAATAGGAACAAAATAGAAGGGCAAAGAATAGAGCAGTAACAAACATGGTAGATATTAATGTAACTATATCAATAATTACTTTAAATGTCAAAGATCTAAGTGAACCAATTAAAAGACATTGTCATAGTGGATACAAAAAAAGACCCACCTATATGTTGTCTATAAGAAAATCCAGTAGAAATATAAAAACACATATAGATCTAAGCAAATGAAAAGAGAAAGATATATCATGCTAACACTAATTTTTTTAAAAAGTGAGAATAGCTATATTAGTTTCAGATAGAGCAGACTCAAAGCAAGAGAAGTTATCAGGGATAAAAATGGACATTACATAATGATAAAGGAGTTGGCATCCCAAGAAGATGTAATAATCTTTAATGTGCTTTCACCTAAAAACAGAGCATCAAAATACATGAGGAGAAAAATGAAATAGATGAATGCACTATTACAGTTAGAGACTTTAATACTTCCCTATCAGTAATGGACAGATCTAATAGGCAGAAAATCAATAAGGACATAGTTAAACTCAACAACACCATGAATCAACTGGATATAAGTGATGTTTACTGACTATTTCATCCAAAAACAAGAGATTACACATTCTGCTCAAGGCTTACATGAAAAGTCATCAAGATAGACAACATTCTGAACCATAAAATACATCTTAATAAATTTTAAAGAATAAATATCATATAATATCTGCTCTAAAAACCACAGTGGAATTAAACTAGAATCAGTACTTGGAAAATCCCCAATCCTTGGAAATTAAACACCACACTTCTAAATAATCTAGAAATTTATTTTCATTAAAGAAATTGAACCAATAGGGGCACCTGTGTGGTTCAGTGAGTTAAGTGTCTTCCTTTGGCTCAGGTCATGATCCTTGGGTCCCGGGATCCTGGGATCAAGCCCTTTATCATGCTCTCTTCTCAGTGAGGATTCTGCTTCTCCTTCTCCCTCTGCCCCCTCCCCTCTCATTCTCTCTCTCTCTCTCTCTTTCAAATAAATCAATAAAAATCTTAAAAAAAAAAAGAAAAAGAAAAAGAAAAAGAAATTGAACCAATAATTAATAACCTTCCAAAACAGAAAGCACCAGGCCCAGACGGGTTCACCGGTGAATTCTAACATTTAAGAAGGAAATTATATCAATTCTCTACAATCTCATCCAGAAGATAGAAACAGAGGGAATACTTCCTAACTCATTCTATGAGGCCAGTATTACCCTAATACCAAAACCAGACAAGACGTTCAAAAACTATAGACCAATATCTCACTTACTACCTCTCATGAACATTGATGCAAAAATCCTTAACAAAGTATTAGCAAATAGAATCCAACACTGTATGTAAAGAAAATTGCACACTATAATCAAGTGCAATGTATACCAGGTATGCAAGGCAGGTTCAACATTCAAAAATCAATTAATGTAATCCTGTGATGTAATTCATCACATCAATAAGCTAAAGAAAATCACATGGTCATATTAACAGAAGCAGGAAAAGCATTTGACAGAATCCAGCACCAATCCATGATTTAAAAAAAAAAAAACTCTCAGAAAACTAGGAATATGAATATATATATATTTCCCTATATTGGGGGAACGTCTTCAACTTGATAAAGAACACTTACAAAAAACCAACAGCTAACATCACAATGGTGAGAAAATCAAAGCTCTCCTGCTAAGACAAGGAATAAGGAAAGGATACCTACTCTCACCACTGCTTTTCAATATTATATTGGACATCCTGGCTATTGAAATAAGACAAGAAAAGGAAACAAAAGGGACAAAATAAAAAGTATTCAGATAGGAAAGGAAGAAATAAAACTCTTTGTTTTATGACATGATTGTCTATGTTGAAAAAAGTAAAAGAATTGGGGTGGGGAAGAAGCCTCTTAGAACTAATAAGTGATTACAGCAATGTTGTGGGATACAAGGTTAATTTATAGAAGTTATCCTTATAACAGGAATGAACATATGGAATTTGACATTAAAAATATACTACCTTTTACATTAGTACCCCCCCAAAATGAAAAATTTAGGTATAAACCTAACAAAATATGTAGAAGAAGTCTCTACATGAGACTAACCATAAAACTCTGATGAAAGTTCTCTAAAGAGGATGGAAATAAATGGAGAGATATTGCATGTTCATGGAAAGATTTAATATTGCCAAGATGTCAGTTCTTCCCAACTTGATCTATAGATTCAACATAATCCCAGAAAGTTATTTGGTGGACATTGACAAACTGATTCTAAAGCTTATATGAAAACCCAAAAACCCAGAACAACCAACTCAATACTGAAGAAAAATAATACTTGCAAGGATGTGGAGGAATAAGAACACTTCTTCATGCTAGTGGGAATGCAAAATAGTACAGTCACTTTGGAAGACAATTCAGAATTTTCTTACAAAAATAAACATACTCTTATACCATAGGATCTAGTAACCATGCTCCTTGGTATTTACCAAAATGAACTGAAAACTTATGTCTACACAAAAACCTGTACACAGTGATGCCTGGGTGGTTCAGTCAGTTAAGTGTTCAACTCTTGTATTCAACTGAGGTCATGATCTCAGGGTGGTGAGATCCAGCCCCCTGCATCAAGCTCTGCACTCAGTGGAGAGTCTGCTACTCTTCTTCTCCTTCTGCTCCCCCCACACCCGCTCACACATGCACTCTCTTTCTCTCTCTCTAAAATAAATAAATCTTAAAAAAAAAAAGAAAGAAGAAAAACCTGCACATGGATATTTATAGCAAATTTATTCACAATTGCTGAAACTTGGAAACAACCAAGATGTCTTTTAGTAGGTGAATCAGTAAACTATGATGCATCCAGACGATGGGATATTATTTAGCACCAAAAAGAGCTAGCACACCCTGAAAAGACATGAAAGAAATTTAAATGCATATTACTAGTGAAAGAAGCCAGTATGAACATGCTATATGATTCCAAGTATATGACATTATAAAAAAGCTAAAACTAATGGAGACAGTAAAGAGACAATGGTTTCCAGGGTTTGTGGGAGTAGGGATGAATAGGTGGAACACAAAAGATTTTTAGGGCATTAAAACTGTTCTGTATGATACTACTACAATGGTGGGTACTTATTTTAGATTCATCAAAACCTACTGAATATACAATACCAAGAATGAACTCTAATGCAAACTGTGAACTTTGGGTGATAATAATGTATCAATGTGGGCTATAAATTATAATAAATGTACTCACTGTAGTGGGTGATGTAAATAGTGGAGGAAGTTGTGTGTATGAGGGAAGGGTATATGGGAAATCTCTGTACCTTCTGCTCAATTTTGCTGTGAATTTAAAACTGCCTTAAAAAAATAAAGCTTATTAATTTTTTAAAGTGGGGTGTTCATGGATATCATATGTACAGCAACATAACTATAATTCTTTCCTTATACTTTCAACGACCATATGTAGTAAGTTTCTAAGTGTTTGGACATTTTGGAACAAAACCAATATATTATGTTTCAGCATCTCTATCAGCTTGTGGCTCCCAAAAGATAAGTCCCTATTGCTGTAATGCTAGCACCCAGATGAATGCCTAGCCCAGAGTAGATGTCACTAAATGTTTATTAAAAGCTGCAGGAAAAGCAATGATGGGTAAGAGAAAGAGGACAAAAGTAGGAGTTGGATTAACCCTGCATGGTTGGCTATATCCTATCTCCTATGACCTTGGGCAAATCACATGTTCACTGAGATTCATTTTCGGAATCTATAAAATGGAGATAACCTCATGTCTTTGTGAAACTGTTGAAAGGACCAAATGAGATGTGCCACCTACAAGTTTTTTTAAGATGCTTAGTGCTTTACAAAAAAAAAAAAATCAGCTACTCTTACTCGTGGTAAATGATACTAAATAGATACTACATTACAAGAGGAAAAAAAGGAAGGAAGGGCTGAATGGAAACAAGGAGCTAAGAAAATTAAAGGAAAACAAATTCAGCCATCACCATTCAAATGACTTGGAGCAAGATTCTGTACCTCTTCCTCCCCCCATGCACACAATAGATGTTAGACATATACTTTGCTTTTGCTCACATTTTCCTCAAGTTCTCTCATTCACCAATTTATCAAACACTTACCCAATGCAAATAGCTACCAGGCCTGGAGCTAGGACAAAGGTACAAAGCACAAGCCCTGTCCTCAGAGAAGTCTAAGTCTAGTGGAAGAGACAGACCTATGAATAGACTGATACGATGAGTGGAATCAAAGCTCCCATCACCCCGGGGCAAATTTGGGTAATTCCTAATGGGTTGGGTACAACTAGGGAAGAGGAGATGACAATCAGAAAAGGCTCTCTAGAAGAAAGGATTCTCCAGGATACGTCTTGGAAAATGTAATGAGCAAAGGAGGAAAGTGCAGTCTAAGGCAGAAGACACTGAGTGATAGAAACAGACAAGGGCGCCAAATCAAAGAAGACCTTGTATGCAAGGCTATGGAACCTTATTTCATACATCATGGGGGTCCACTAAAGGGTGTTGAGATGGCTCAATATAAATATTAAGAAGCTTTACTTCTACCCTCTGAGGATATTGCTATTGCTGCAAGCAACTCTCCCAGCCACCTGTTGCTGCTCAGCCTTGGAATCATCTATCTATGAAGCCTCTAGGAAAGGAATTAAGTAGGAAACTGACACTTCACAGGGCTTGCTCTAGTCAGACTCTGCAGAGACTGGGGGGCTCCCTGGTAGCTCTCAAGAGAAAAGGAAAATTAGAAAACCTGTTGATATATGCTTGAGCTCTCATTTGCTGTGTGATTTCCTTGGGACTGATGAGTCTCTGATCCATTCTCCAAACAAGTAAAACCCTGATCAGGAGTCCAATCTGAACACTGAAAGCTTGTACTAAAATTTAAGCATCATTGCTTCCTCTTCTTTATTAGCAATCTGTCCAAAGAGAGGAAGATCCTCAGCACTGGGGAGAAGTTCAGAGTTGGGGACTGAGGAAAATCAGAGTCTGATTGCTTTCCTCTCCACTCTTCCCCCATACAACAAACCTTCAAGTGGTCTGATTTGCCAAACGCAGCATCTTGGCTGCTCCCACCCCCAGGGTAGGATTTGGGAAGGATTATTTTTAAACTAGCAATATCAACACAAAATGCAAAGAAACCCATTACATTTGATTTCTTTTTAAGTCACCTTACAAATATGGTCTTTAAAGCATAATGAAAACACTCGCAGACATAAATTACTGCTTAAAACTATCCCCTGTAGAAGCTATCTCTTCTTCTGTGAAGAGATGAAAAGGAAAGTAGTTCTGAGCGCTCTGGGTCCCTTATCAGCAGTCATCGTATGAACTTCAGTTGAAAAAAAAATATTCACCAAGTGCTTAAAAATCTGCTTTAATTATATTTCCATGAATTCCAAGAAGAACATCATTGCAGTTAATATTACAAAAAAAGCAAAGAGGGACATCTGAACATGCAATAAAAAAAATGGATTCACAGTGAAAATAACGTATGTTGGTACTAAAATATAGTTACTGGGCTCCACGAAGGGAAAAGGTTTCCTCTAATTATCTATTTACTTGGATTTTATGATGAGAAAATATTTTTATTTTTTTATTTTTAATTTTTTTTGCTTGACAGCTTTGGGGACGTTTTCAATCTGTGCTACTATTATTGTTAGTGTCTGACAGAAGTCCCTCATTCTGAAAGCCATTATTTGCAGTCTATAATTTAATCAGAAAATTCAAAAGTACAACAAATAGCTTGGCAACTGTGTTCTTGTTACATACAAAGCCATTAGCAAAAATATGTAACAAAATTTATGTAAAACAAACAATTTTGTCCTTATATACAGAAGTTTGCTTTATCCTCATACCCTCACAGCCTACTCTAAAATGAGAGGGTGTGGGGTGGGGGGCGGGGAACAGCTACCAATCTCCTTTGAACTCATTCTGCACGGGGTAGGGAAATCTTAAAAGGTAGGGTAACTATTTTAATCTTTTTTTTTTTAACTGGGTTATAAAAATGCATCTGGGCTTCTCAAGGAAGAAGGAAAACTAGGAATGATGATAATGGCTTTAAGATAAAGAATTAATCCCTTTGTCCTTTGCGAAGTTTCTTAATGACCTCAACAACGAGAAAGCAAAACCGAGTACATTTGTGACTGTGATCTGAGGACAGAGTAGAGAGCGTGGCAGAGAAACAGACAGACATCAGAACCTAAGCTGCTGCTAAGTTTCACAACCAAAGCATGCACATATTTCATACTGAGAGCATTTACACTTCAGGGGAGAACGATCACACGCACATGGGAAATGTAATCCCAATCTATATACAAATGCAGAAACAAGAAGAACACGTGGAATCAAAGGGAGACCAAAATACAAGTTTAAAAATACATTTTTAAAATCATTTGAAAGCCAAGACCATGTGTACTGAAAACTCTGACGATTCTACAGAACACCTTGTAAACATTGAAAATGCATCTTGATGTAATTCACAGTCTCAAGAGAAAATAAATTTCTGGTTTATCCTCACTGTTGGGCTCCGTCTGCAGAATGGAATGGTCCGAGCAAAACGGGTCGCCGTAGCCAGGGCGCAAGGCGGCGCACGCCCCTTCCGGGATGCCGCGGCCTTCCATGCCGCCCCCTTTACTGCTCCGCAGGTAGCCGGCAATGTACGAGCCCGTGGAGTGCCGGTTGCCCGCGGGCAGGGGCGCCGAGGGTTTGTTTCGCAGAACCACTCCTCCCGCGTGGCTGGGGTTCACGCCTTTTTGCCTGTTGGCTTCCTGCTTTTCCTTGGCACGGCTGGCGATGTTGCGCACTCTGCTCTGGCTTCTGGACGACAACTTTCGGACCAGTGCCCTGGGGAAATGACTGGCATCCGGCTTGGAATAGAGCACCTGGCAGCCCTCTTCCTGGTCAAAAGACACAAGCTTCCGCAGCTGCTCGGTCAGGGCGTCTATGGGCTCTAAGGACTTTGTCTTCACGGTCACGCCCTTCTTGTCTCTAATGCCGGTTGTAACAAAACTCTTACTAATGCACTGGTACTTGCTTTCAAAGTTGCAGGCGATGTCCTCTGATGTTAAGTCCCCCAGACTTTTGGATTTGCAAGGGCTGGGCAGCTTCAGAGCAGGCAGAGGAGGATGCGTGGGCGGCCGGGGTGCAGGGGTGTGCATGCCTTCATCACTGGACAGGGGCCCACAGGTCTGGTTCATTTTTACGTCTGAATTGGAGCCGTTGTTGTGCAGAAAACCAACACCCTGGTAGGCTAGACAAGAAATACTTTGATTTTTGACATCTTGAATACTGTTGAGTATTTCAGAGACAGAAGGGGGTAGAGTCTCTTTCCGGTAGCCATTTCTCAAACCCCTTTGAAAATGTTCCTCCGCATCCTGACTGTACTGTGGTTTTAAAGGAGAACCAGGGTGACTTGCGTCCTCTCTTCTATATTCGTAGGCTGTTACGGACAGGTTTTCTGAGTCTCCGTCCACTTCCACGAGACTGCTCTCTCCAGAATTTAAACAGAGAGTGGTTTCCGCTATGACATCTCCCGGTGCCAAGTCGGTGGAAGTGGCGGGGCTGTGGTTCTTTAGCGCTTCCCATTCTTTGCCATTGGTGGGACTTCTTCGTAACCAGCAGTGAGAAGTATGAGAGGACCCAGGCAGGTCGTTTTCCACAGCCCCTGTCTTGGCCTGACCAGGACGGCTGTCATCTGGCTTGGCTTTACAGACAGGAGTGCAGGGGGTTTCACAGACTGTGTGTGTTGAGTGTTTGGAGGTCTCGGGACTTGAGAAGGCAATCGGGGCAGGAGATGAGCACAGGAAGGATGACTTGGGTTTTCCCATGGAAAAGTCATGCCTGAAGGGCATCTTTCGGTCCAAGGTGGGCAAAGGAGGATGACTTGACATGACACTGGTGCTAGGGGGCTGAGAAACAACTGTGAGGTCTGCTTGGTCACTGGTTTCCTCAAACTGGCCAATCAATGCTGAGATGGAACTGCCTGGCTCATTCTCATTGGTTAAGGTAACATTGTCAATAAGATGGGAAATTTCACTCTCCTGCAGGATGGCAGTAGAATGTGAGTCAGGTATGTCAGAACAGAGCATAGAGACGTCTGACAAAGAAAAGGATGTTGCAGCTCGGCCCTTAACCCAATTCCCTTCCAAGTTCTTAATTTCTAGATTGCTTTGAGAAAATATGCTCCCTGACAATGTACTTTTTTCTTCCACAAAGCCCCCAGCATTCCCATTTGCCTTGGTTTTCACACCACATGGACTTTGTGCTGGGTTAACTGTAGGATCAAGAGCCAAATGCTGCCTTGGGGAGAGGGATTTGCTGGGGCACTCCTGTTCCTGGCCATCACTTGATACATCTGCTTTGGTTCTCCCTACCTTAGGACCTGCCACTCCCAACTGCTCTCCTGTGATTGGTGTGTTGGCAACAGAAATGGCAGAGTCCCCTTGGTTGATGTCTTTGTGGAGGAGGGCACTAGAGGAAGAGGATAACTTTTTGTTGAAATTTGGCAAATGCTGGTCCTTTATGCTTGCATTCCCTTTTCTTCTTCCATCCTTATCTTCTGCTGAATGAAACAAACAACATTTTAGGTAACATGTATCACTTTTTGTAGACCCTGCAAACACTCATGTTTGTCTTTAGACAGACAAATGGAGAATGTAAATCTGTTACATCGTGACAGGATATAGTTATGGATTGCAGAGGTTTGCAACAAAGTGTCCGTGTGATGAATAAATGGTAAGATATATTTATAGGAATTTCACTGAAGCTTCCCTTTGAGTATCTATTACATCAGCTAAGGATGTAATATTCATTGTCAAAAAAAATGTCAATGAGTTACCATACTTTTACAGTGAGGATTACCTTAAGTTGTTTCCTATTCAGATTTGTACTACACAGAAGCATGGCAATAAAAATAGAACAAGACAGTTCTGTTAAACAAAGTATTGCGGTACCTGTAAGCAAGATACTATAAGCTTTCAAAGTTACACATGGATTAGTAAAAAACCACAAATCATATGAAAAAAAAACACTTTGGCAAAGGAACTAATTTAATCAGTTTCTAAAGCAGATTGGAAGGTGCAATAAATGTATTAAAATACCAGTATCTGTTGACTTTGAGATGTAAAAATAAACACTTGGTCACCAATTCTATGCTGTTGTTAATATCTAATTTTTTCTTAACTCACATTTTTGCTTTTAATATGCAAATTCCATATTGCATTCTCCCCTGAAAGAGGCATTAAGTTATCAGGCACAGTATGGAAATCTATAAAAACACACAATTCACAGGAATTTGGGGTACCCCATCATGCAGAGGATAATGCTAATACAGTATCAAATGTTCAATTATTTTTGACCTAATTTTTTTTAATGTTTTCAGTCAGTATATATAAAAAAAGAATTTATCTTATTAAATATCGTCCTAACTAAAGAAAAAGTCATCATAAAAAGTTTGATAAATCCAAAAATTCTAAAGAAAAAAAAAATCCTATGATGTTACCACTTGGAGCCAGTTACTGTAAGCTCTTTCAGAGGGACAGAATTATATATAGAATTTTGTATTCTGCATTTTCTCCACTTTTTTTTCCTACATTATAACTTGAATCATTGCATGACTTTGTTCTATATTTACCACAAGTCTCATATAATATAAATGAGAATGACAAACTTATAAAGCTGTTAAAGGAAGGAAATATGCATCAACTCAGTACTGTTTTCTGGATTAAACAGTATTTATTTCTATTGAGTGGAGGTTTATTTTCTCCCCAAATGGGATTTTGAAATAAACTTTAAAGCACATATTTCATCCCTTCTCTGACACTGCTCTTAGCAAACTTTCAAACTTTTAAACATCTTTTATCTCTTCAAATAAGCCATTCAAAAATTCATTGTTTCCCTAGAATAGCTTATGATAAAAATCAATATAAAAAGGAGTTTGTTGAGAAAATAGGACACTGAAATGAGACTGTATGATAAAAGGAGGATTTTCCTAATGTAAACAGGTATCACATTATATTTTTCTGAGATGATCCTGATTTAATTAAAACACTTGTTGTGGAGACATCAAATGGACAGAGTTTTGGTACTTCCATAACCAAAGGCAGGGGAATGAGTCACTGCCGCAACCCAGGAGCTCCTTGGTACCTTGCAAAGCAGACATTATTCTTTATCAAGTTCTTGCTATGAGTGAAGCACGATGCTCAGATTAGGGGAAAAGGCAGGTAAGGCTTGATCTGTATGCCTGAGGAGCCTATAACCGGACAGCAGCTGTAGACATGCTTCCTTCCCTGCCAGCAACCAGGAATTGGGGAAATGAGGCCACAGGAAAACATTGCCTGAGCTACCTCTTGAGGAAGCAAAGATTTCTCAAGTGAAGAACATGGCTTGCTTTTGACATCTAGCTTGATTTCTTTCTCCATAAACATTTCTGACCATGGGAATGTATTAAATGTTGGGGAAAGAACTATAACTGTATCCAACCTAAAAAAAATCAATATATTTCTTATATATTTATTATATAATTATTATATAATTATGTATATAATTTTTATATAAGTTAATCAATTTAACTTCAGAACAATCAGCAAATATTACACCCACTTGGGAAACCAAGATCTCTGCTCCTGTTTTGCCCGTTTCACCTCTCTCTAGGGTACCTCACAGACCCCCGGGCTCCATACCGTCACATCTGATTATTCCCCTTATCCCTCAATATCAATTTCAAATGTCAATGTTATTTTAAGGCTTTAGGTGATGAGGAAATAGTTCTTTCCCTTCTCCCCAAAGTTTAAAGTCTGGCCTAAAGCTAACATTAAAAATTATTTTTTAGTATATTTCTACTTTGACTATAAAATGTCAACCAGGTCATAATGGTAATCAGGGACCAAAATATGGCTTCGAAAGAGTTATTCTTAGAGAAACGTAAAGTATCTTACCCAGGGAGTGTTCTTTTCCTTCAGTGTCTTTTGCTGTTGCAGATATAGGCAGTGACAAAGCCCCCAGAAGACTTTTGTCAACAGGCAAAGAGACAGGGCGCTCTTGCAAACTCCGTGTGGTCCTCCTCAGGACACCGTCTTGATCTCTTGAAGCCTCCGACACAGAATCCTTTATCTCTACCATTTCCTGGAAGCCCATTTTGCTCTTTTTTCTGCCTTTGGCCGGAGCGCTGGCTGTGCGCCGCAGAATCCTGTCTCCAATTGATCGTTTCCGAACATAATGGGAATTGTTTTCTGAAGAACCATGCCTGGGATTCTTATTGAACAATCCCTTCAGACCTTGGAGCTGCCTGTTCTGAAGACACAAAAGAAGGAAGCGCCAGTTAAGCAAATCCCCTTGCGTCAACAACTTGCCTTCTAAACGACAGCTCCATGAAAAATGGACACACGACAGAATTGTACAGCCACTGACGGGTGTTCAAACCAAGAAAACGGCAGCTCACAGCATGCCGGCACAACGTCATGCACGCCTTAGTGACCTTACTTTGTGAGGAGGCAGCCTTTCCACTCTTGCAACCAAGCTACCCAGAAGCTTCCTACCCGGAGATGACAAGGGGATGGGAAAAGTTTCCACACGTAATAGACTGCTATGAACTTCAAGCCACCTTAAAGCAACGGATGCATGTTTCAAAGTGGGAAGCAGGAAATGGAGTGATGGGAGAGCATGCCGCCATGACCAGTGAAAAAGAAATACGCCAGCACGAACAGGGCACCATGCTGAGAAACTACCTTTGTAGCTCCTAGAAAGTGCAATATAGTATAACTGGGGTTGAGTATTAAAGGGCTCCACTGCAAGGGAAGAAAACAAAACACAACAGAACACAGTTTGGGCTCATTCAAGAAAGTGGCACAAGTAACAAAAGACGAGAACGCAAATGCTTCTATCAACCCTTTCTTCCACCTTCGGTGATTTCAGCTTCACACGGGGTACTCCACTCATCACCGCCACGTTGTGCTTTGTGCATCCCAACCCAAATACACCTCAAAAGTAATATATAATTTGACTTAGAAGTAGACATCTATTTAGGAGAACGGAAATCCTATGGAACACTTTCTTTTTCATATTTTGGTTCCTTTCTGGCTCAAGTTTTAAATAAATTCTGAATGTTACTGTTTCCCTCAAGCAGGATAAATGCTAGAGATACTACTTAGTTGGCCTGGGATCCCTAGAAGTTCAAGAATTGTTTTCCGTCGTTTACATTTGTGTGCGTTTATGTCAGACGAAGCACCACAGCAAGCAGCACAGGCAGAAACAAGAACTAAACATAGAAGTCATGGGATAAAACTCCATTACTCTTAGAAATTAGAACCCTTAGTGCCCCTCCCATACCAACTGATGGAAGGAGAAACATTACACCCCCTAATTCAGCCCAAACTGGTCCACTCCCTAGAAATTGGCTTGTAGCCATGATATTATTAATATTAGCCAACATTTTTGAGCATTTACTGAGCTTTCTAAGGATAACGTAGTTTTCTATGAGATGGGTACTATTTTTACCCTACCTTTACAGATCAGGAAGCTAAGGCACAGAGAATGTCTGTAACTCTGCAGGAGAAACTCCAAGCAAGGCAGAGTTTTCTAATATAGAGCACTGGACATTCCTAGGTGCTAGCCAAGGCTCTCATAGTCCCTCCAAATCACATCTGGTCCTAGGAATTCCTAGGAATTCATTCCAATGGCCAAGTCCCCAATTACTTGGCATGTCTAAAGGACAGCCTATCAATTTATAAACCTCAAATGAGTTGTGTAATGAAGAGAGTCGCATCGGGAGATAACTAAAATAGATTTTTGTAGTCTATTTCTTAAAAGAAAGTCCTTATAACATCCTCACAAATCCTGTGGGTGGCTTTAAATGCATTCATGGAGTTTTAGGTTTTCAGTTAAATACATCGGCACCAAATGAATGCATCTTGCCTAGAACTGGTTGGAATCACAGTCTGGTTAGTGCTGGTAATTCATCAAGCATCTGAAACACCACATTTCCTGCTACAGCTGGCTAGGTCTTCCTAAGTAGTAAAATAAAATTCAGTGTTTAGGTACATATTTATTGTTGTAGTGAAATAAACAAGGAGCATCTGAGAGAATAGCAGTCTTCTCTTAAGCCCAGAGAGGCCACACCCGAAAACAATGGAAGAAGCACATGTGGATCAGAACAGGACCCGACAGGCTAGCACACGGGGTTCGCTGGGCTCGCTAGTTTTCTAATAAAGAACAACTTGGTCAAGATGTACATGCCATGCCTTTTAACTGATTAGTCAAAAAAATAACTCTGTTAAAGACCATATTATTGTTGAACGTGACTTCAAGCCCTATAATCCTTCTCACCTTTCCATAGATTTCATTGATTGTTATGTGGACAAATATAGACGCTTCTGTCAGTCCTTCCAAATAGACATGCCGGTAGCCTGAGAAAAGCAAAGAAAATAGTTTCCTTTTACTTGGACTTATATTTGGCTTTCCCATGGGCACAACTAAATGAAGTATTTGACTTTACTATAATTCTTTACATTTCAAAAACATGTTAACACTCATATAACACATTTTATGTATCATATATGCCATATGTTGTATATCTCACATATCACATATTAAATCTTCCAAAGAAAACTGAATGGTCAGCCCAAAGAGGAAAGGCCAGCCCCTACCTACCAGGCACTAAGCTGCTGAAGGTCACAGTTCTTTGTCCAACGAAGTCTCGTCCAATTGGATCATGATCCCACACCAGGAACCGAACCAAAGCTATGTCTGGCATGTGTACTGTAAATGTCAGGGTTTCTTCCCATACAGGGTTAAATCCTCGGAGAAATAGGAAGAGAAAAATCAGAAAAGCAAAGGGCTTGGCTAAAAATGAATTGGTAGCAACATCTGCAAAGCAGACCGAAAATTGCTTGCAATGGTTATTAAATTCATGAAGATGACCAAGCCACTCCAGGATGCCTTACTGAAATAAAGTCTTGGAATTTGCCCCATTGCTAGAAAATAATTGGTAGGAAGATTGCCTGTAAATGATTACATCAATTCTAATAATCTTTGATGCCCAAATTGCATTGTAGGGCACATTTCTTGAGGTGATTTTAGAATGCTTCAAAGAGCTCAAAAAGTATCTTTAGTAGTGATCTAAGAATAATGTTTTAGCAAAAAAAAAAAAAAAGGAAGAAAGAGAGAGAGATCCTACCTTGCCAGAAACAGAATTATGCTTCTGACCCATAAAAGATTCTACTGCTATAAGTATCACCAGCAAACATTTTATAAGGTGCTATGTAGGCTTCAATGCTACTATACATATACCATCTTATTTAATTCTTACAGCAATCCTCTAAGGATGGCAAGGCAGGGTTTTTGTGTTTTTCTCTAATTAAGAAAAAAAATACATTATGATTAGCTTTCAGAACTATATAATTTTTAAAAATTAAGCAACAAGTGCTTTTTGTAAACTAAGAAATGCAAGTATTTATAAGTCATTTTGTAGTTGGGAAAACTGATATGCAGAGAAGATAATGCACTTAAGGTCACACAGCTCATTACAGAGCCAACTTAGACTGCACACTGTTGTTTTCCAGTGTCTTCCCATGAAGTAAGACCTTAATAAGTGGAAGATATATTTTCATAGCTATTGAAAATAAATAGATATATAACTCAACTCATATTCTGAAAGGTAAAAATACATTTATTTCTTAATAAAATTTTCTCAGATAAAATAATTATATAAACTGATAAACATTCAAGTATTCTCTGAGTTTGTTTTTCTTTTCTAAAAATGAAAATATATTTTACTGGGACACCTGGGTGGCCCAGTTGTTAAGCATCTGCCTTTGGCTCAGGTCATGACCCCCGGGTCCTGGGATCGAGCCCCGTATCAGGCTCCCTGCTCCGCAGGAAGCCTGATTCTCCCTCTCCCATTCCCCCTGCTTGTGTTCCTGTTCTCGCTATCTCACACTCTGTCAAATAAATAAATAAAATCTTTTAAAAAAAAAAGAAATTTTGTTAAATACATGTATTCAGCAGGCATCAGCTACTTAAACTTACTATTAAATGCCTCAGCTTAGAAAATAATTATGGACTGAAATCACTGAAATGTCTCTTCTAAACAAGAGAAGAGAATGTGTTTTTGTTACCTTAGTAATGACTTCTCAATTACTTCTGAGACAAAAAACAAACGAGAAACAAAAACAAAAATAAGACTTATGGCCATTGGTGGGAAAATGCAATATAGGAAGTCCGCTTCCTTTAAGCATGTCATTTCCTAAAGTAATAGGTTTCTGCCACTCTTGAATCCCCAAATTCCTTTCCTTAAGCTACTAGCACTTAGAACAACTCCTCTCAAGGGGGCGCCTGGGTCTCAGTCAGTTGAGTGTCTCACTTGATTTTGGCTCAGGTCATGATCTTGGGGTCAAGGAAGTGAGCCCGGCATCTGGCTCAGCTTGCACTCAATGTGGAGTCTGCTTGAGATTCTCTCTCCCTTCCCATCTGCCCCTCACCTTGCTCGTGCTCATGCTTGCTCTCTCTCTAAAATAATCTTTAAAAAAATAATAATCTTTAAAAAAATCTGAAACTAGTGATGAACAAAGTGTTGGCTAACTGAAGTTAAATAAAAAAAATAAAGAAAAACTCCTTTTAAGTTCTCACTATGAACCTCCAGTTTTTTAAATGTTTTGAGGATTGTGGTTTAGATTTAGAGTATTGACTGGAGGCTGAGAAAAATAGGTATGCCGTAATGTTTGTCAAATGCATGAACAAACACCATGTAAGAAGGTTACCAAGAAAAAGACATGAGGCTTAGGTTAAGAAAGCTTTTTTCTACATCACGGCCAGAAGATAAGAATGCTGCCCATCCACCGTATGGACATATTAAGAGCTAAACTTGACCGATTATGCTGCACTTGCCTTTAGAGTTTTACATGCTCCAGAAAAAAATGAAAAATCATCAAGACATATAGGTGTCATGAATGAGAGCTCTTAAGTAACTTACATCATGAAAATACATTATAAAAATGTAATGGAGGCATTTTCCTAAGTTTTAACCCAGTCCTTTAAAATATCATCAATTCCCTTTAGTAGAAAAAAAATTTTGCTTCAAAAGCAAAGAACTTAATAGCCTAGATTACAATTCTACCAAAACATACCATGCATCAATCCCACATTTACTTAGTTTTATGTGTTTAAAAAAGACTTCAACATAAACTCAGATGGCAGTTATGAATTTTAGGCCTCTGTTTCTCTTCTACATAGAAAAATTTTTCTTTTTCAGTGCAAATTTTATTTCTAGAGCTTTGTGATTAAAAGTAAACAGATTACGGGGCGCCTGGGTGACTCAGTCGTTAAGCGTCTGCCTTCGGTCATGATCCCAGGGTCCTGGAATGGAGCCCCGCATCGGGCTCCCTGCTCCGTGGGAGGCCTGCTTCTCCCTCTCCCACTCACCCTGCTTGTGTTCCCTCTCTTGCCATGTCTCTCTCTGTCAAATAAATAAATAAAATCTTTTAAAAAATAAAAAAGTAAAATTAAACAGATCATCATCTTACCATTGTCATCTACTACACGAGTTTGATCTTTACAACAATCTACCGGCAATCCAATAATTTCAACTTCAACAAAAGGATCAATGATCTATGTAAATAAAGAGAGAGTATTGTTACAACCGATACGTTTCTATATATGTGTTAATTAATTTGAGAATATTGGCCAAAATCTACACGTTTCAATAGTAACGCATTTTATTAGGTGCTTATTAAGAAAGAGAAACTGGATAACAGATTTTGGTATGTGAAACAGAAAAAAAAAGATTAAATTTTAATTTTCCTATATGTACTGATCCTACACAAATTTTATCCAATGCTCCTACAACTCCAGTACAAGGTATATGTCTAATAGAAATGAGAGCTCTTGCCCATGCTCAGAGCAGCTGTATTCATAATAGTCACACACTGGAAACAAGCCTGGCTGGCTCAGTTGAAAGAGGATGCAACTCTTGATCTTGGGGTCATGAGTTCAAGGCCCATGTTGGGCATAGAGATTACTTAAAAAAAAAGAGAGAGCATATACTATAAGAGTCTATTTACATAAAGTTTGAACACAGACAACATTAATCTGTTGTGATAGGGGTTGGTGTTTGATTTGGGGGGTTGGGAATAGATATTTACTGGCAGGGTGAATGGAAGACTTCTGGGGGTTCTCAGATGTTCTGTGTTGATCTGGGTTGCATAATAATTAATCAAGTATGCACATCTGATTTGTGCACTTTACTGTATTTAAATCACTTGTGTACTAAAATATAAGTTAAAACGTATCAAAACATAACAAGATGGAAAAGGAATCAATAGGAAAAATGAATGCTTAGTCTTCCTTCCCACCTCCCCCACATTCTTTCCCCTCCAGGATGGGCCCTGCTTTGTTGGTCATTTATAAACTCTCTTTCATCATGTAAGTTCTGAATATAGGGCAATGAAAGACTGAAACCTTAAGAATCCAGAAAGAGCTGATCTAAACGTGTAAAGGAGAGAGAGTTATTTAGTCTTAGAAAATGTTTTAGGAACTTGGAAAGTAAGGAGAAGTAATGGGGTTGGGTGGGGGCAGAGCTTCAGGGAATAAGAGCTAGAAGTACATTGCAAAAACATGTTGAGAACATTGGGTGGATACACATATTTTTTGCTTACTAAATAAACCATGAAGTCTACTCATTTTTAATTAATCATTGGATGCTAGAAGTTCTTCCTTTCAGTAGAACCTTGTGGTAAAACTGGACCATTGGGTATCTCAGATTTTGGAGGGCAGCTAATGAGGATGACTTCTGTTCATGAGGAATTCAAGAAGACCACAGGCCTGAAGAGTAACTTCTTGCTTCAGAACTTGGCTCCAGTGTTGCCCTAGGAAAATTATGTACCTATGCTTCTGTCTCCTCATCTGCAAACCTGGAACCTCAGTGTCTGCTTCCTCAGACTGTAATCTCCCTGAGATGTTGGAAAAATGGAATTGGATGGTGGCAAATATGTTTCTTTTTATTCCAACCATGAAGAAGCAACCAGGTAAATTCAAATGGAAGGACATTGTGAAAATAACTGGCTTGGACATTTTGTAAAATGTCAGTATCATGAAAATAAAATAAGAAAGCTAGAGAGCTGTTCTAGATTTTTAAAGGACCGAAGAGAAATGAAAACTAAAAGCAATGTGTGATCCTTCATTGGATCCTGAATACATAAAGAAAAAAAGAAAAGAAAAAAGAAGATATAAGGACAATTCGGGGACAACTGGAGAAAACTGAATACAGATTCTATATTAGATAATATTATTATACCAATATTAAATGTCATCATTGTATTGTGGTTCTAGAGGAGAATGTTTATTCCTAGGAGATAAATGCTAAAGAGAGTAGGTATTTAGGGGTCAAGAGGTCAATAACTTATCCTCAAATGACTCTATGAAGAAATGCAAATATATGCATATGTGTGTATAATTTTTGAATTTTGTTACATTGGCTTCATCTCTCAGACATGTGTATAGACACACACACACATACAATATATACAAACACAGACCTATATACATCTACACGTGAAAGAGAAAGCTAATATAACAAAATTTAGTAATTTTATTGCTGAATCTAGATGCTGGAGATGTGGCATTAATTTTACTATCCTCACAAGTTTTCTGAGGTTCAAAATTTTTAAAATAAACAGTTTGAGAGAAAAAATAGGAAGCGAGTCTTCATTTTTGCAGACAGTGAAGAAAAGAGAAAAGGAAAGAAGGGGTAAGGATACGCTTTCTGATACTGTCCAAACAACTACTCTCGCTGTGAAGAGGAGGACAGAATGGAAGCAGGGAGACCAATCAGCTGCAGGGCTATCCCAGCAGAGCTGACGAGAGACAAGGGGGGTGTGGATTCGGCTGGAGGCAACTGCGATGGAACAAACTATCCCATTCCAAGCTCCTACTTTCTGAGGAGTAGGACATGGTGCCATCTATGGAAGATGAGAAGGAAAGTGATGGGAACACCTGTTTGAGGAGAGAGAAGGCTAGAAATAGACCCTGCGGAGAATGGGATCAAAGGCTGACAAGGTAAAGAGGACGGTCACATAGGATAGTGGGTCAGCTGAGATTTGCAACAAAGAGGCTATGGTGGAACCCAACAGCAGGGCTGTGTTGTGTCCCCACTCAACATTCAAGATCCAGAGACGCTGATTCAACAAGGAGGAGTGGCAAGGAGCCTGAGGTGATAAACCACTCCTGAGAGGAAGAGGCATGCCTCCAACATAGACGGTGCACTGCATTCCAGAAGGAACCGTCAATGCTCGCCAATAAGTCAGTTGACACCTGATGAGCGGAGGTCAGTGCTCATTTACAAATACATACACAGAGAGAAAGAGGGAGTGAGAACTCTGAATTTCAGATGAAATGTAATCACCATAAAATAATCATGTAATTAACCACTGGGTTGTACACATGGTTTACCTCGCCTCGGTCTCCGAACATGGAGTCTGGAGGTTTGGGGAGCTGCTGTCCACTGATCACTTTCAGGATGAGTTGCTTTTTGGGGTTGGCAGGAAGTGGATCACCAGAGAAAGGATTGAAAGTACCTTTGCCAAGTAAAACAGAGGTTAAAATCTGAGGTTGGTAACATGAGAACACACACACACACCTTCAAGCATGCAGAACAAAGAACAACAAATGCTAAACGACTACAGTGTTTCTTGGAGCAAAGACATGATCACATAACTATCAGTGTGGCTTTTGCCTGAAGGCAGTGCTGGCTGGCATTTCTATAGCTGTGGTTTTTGTTAGAATCCATGCTCCCAAAGGCAAAGGAATGGGCCAATTTAAAGTGTCTGTGGTACAATTATCAATCATGGAGAGGGAGAAGAGAGGCATTGTCTTGGAATGCCAACAGTGTAGAGAAGGGGAGCAGTTATGTCAGATTCAAATAATTTTCTGACTTAAACTATCGTAGGTATATAGAGTGAACATAACAAGCAGACAGAACCACATCTTCTTTATCCATTCATCTGAAAGAATAAAATTAAAACAAAACAAAACAAACAAACAAACAAACAAAAAACCAAGCCAACAGAAGACCTGAAACGAAGTAAACAGCAGAGCTAGAAAACATGCAAAGCAGAAAATCCTGAAGGCGCATCTGTTAACACTTCTTTACCTGAATTGCTAAAAATCCAATTTGGAAAACTTTTAAAGACTTTTAATGAGCAGAACCAAAAACAAGTGTCTTTCTTTTCCCTATTGTTAGCACTGTTTTATAATTGGACTACACTGACTAAAAGGGCTTGATAAAACTGTCTCGGGTGGTATTTTAATTTTGCTAGCAGGTTTCAGACTGAAAAGATAGGCGTTACAAGGCAGTACGATTTATAAGTAATGCCCAGTGAGTATCTCAGATGACAATCCATTGCTATTTGTGTCCCTCTTCATGTACATAACTTCCCAAGAGAACATTCTAAACATCATGCTACCCAAATGTTAAACAGTTGTGACCAGAGTTCTAATTTACCTGCCAACACCTTCACCTATCTCTTTTTTAAAAATCATGTTGCAAAATACTGAAGTATCATGTGCCTGCAATCAGAGAGATGACTATGAAGTGAACACACACCTTTGCACATTTGCTGGGGTTTGAGGACGTAGCCACAATTGCCGTTTGTCTTGAACTTGGCTCGATTCAATTGCATCATTCGCCCTTCAGACTGGTAGTTCAGCGCCACTGCACAAGTTCAAAGTTTGAGAGGATTAGGCAAGACAGCAGCATGGAGTGGGACACACAGAGAGCCACCCCTTCCCGAGGCATACACACCTAGCTGGCAACCCGCGTTCCAGTAGGGCAGAGGGTTGAAGTTACTGGAATCAATGCGGTAGGCCGAGGGATAAATCCTCGTGAGCTGCTTTTGGTTATAAATCATGAACTGCTCTGACTTCTGCTGAACCACCTGATGTGCTCTTGTTTCACTGAATGACAACACGTTTCCTGTGGTTCCTGGCAGTTTTTAAGAACGAGAAAAGAAATGTGACAACCTCAGTCAAGAAACCACTACTCACAACAGACTTTCTAAGACATCAGATTATGTCCATAATAAAATACAGAGCAATAGAGTGAATTCAACCAGAGTAGGAACAGCTTCTGACCAAGAAAGAGCCATAAAATACCATTCTTGGGATTCTTTAACCATTTTGGGGTCAAATCTGAGCTGCTCATCTTACAAGGATAACTGCATATTTCTGGATAACTGCATATTTCTGAGTCCCATGCTCCCCAGGAATTGAATCATCTCACTATTTCATGTCTATCTGGCTAGTAGGAAGAGGACTGGCAGGAAAATTATTTTTTAGGGGCATGATTCCAACAGAGTATCTTTGCCAAAGATACAGACAGTCATGGATAAATAAAACTATATTACTATGTAACTTATTTCTGATAGCAAGGAGACGTTCATTGAAGACATCCATCTAAAAAGCACACATATTAACTGATGGCATTTAGAGTCCAAGAAAATAAAAGACCAATTCTAATGGAGAAAAACTGAGTTTTAATGTTAATTTGAATAGAATTATGAAACCAGTCAAGAGCTATTTGAGCAAAAGGAATAATAAGTTTAAAGAGTATTATAAAAAAAATAAAATCTCAGAAACAAGAACGATCATCCACTATCCATATAAACCATGAAAAAATAAAGGGAGGTAGAAGAATAGGAAGCCTATATTAAAGTTTCTGCTTGGACTGTCATGAGGTCGTGTCAATCCTGGGCCAAGAAAGCACCAAATCTGAGGGTCATGATGGAGGTAACCTCCAAGCCTTCAATAGTCCACCCTCTTCTCCCAATCCCGTGTCTATAATGCCCCCATTCCTCCTACTCCTTCACCGAATATCCTCATCCCACCCCACCAAAACGAGCATGCATATGTCTTCGGGACCTGCTGGAAGAAGTCAGCCCAAAGAAAGACCCAAACTCGCCCAGAGTCTCCTTCCCATTCCAGCTCTGACGAGCTGAGTGTGTCTGAACCCAGGCAGAGGGACACGGCTCACGAAGCCAAGGAATTGAACTACATAGTCTTGCTGGGCCAACGAGGCCTGAACTGTATCCACCTTGTGCATGTTAATTGGAGCCCACAGTCTCCCAGGGCCCCGGATGTCCTCAGGACTGAATAACCTTAGACATTAAACGCTGGCCAAGTGACCAACAATTACACTCCAGAGATGCAACTTGGAGTGATCATAAGTACAGGATGGAGGCAAAGAAATTACAGTTTTTAATCTGATGATTTCCCTCATATATACTCTCTACTTATCACGTATATTTTGACATACTTATGAACATAGTTTACATTTGTCAAGCAGACTAAAAATAATCTTACTTGCAGATTTTGATGAGTAATGCTTTAAACATGATGGGAGAAAATCCAGTCTTTTTGACAAGCCCCAGTCAAGTGCAGAAACACTGTAATCAGTGCCACTGTTTTCTCTGTCTCTCCATGTAAATGTGTACACCACATTATCAGTAAGATGACCTTGCTAATTAGGCATATTATCAATTATCATATGAATAGATGTGAGTTGCTTTGCATTGGGAGAAGATGTGCAATTGTTATTTATTGCTCATTTTGTGGCTATACACACACACACACACGCACAACCAAAAACTCCTTAAGTTCAAGAGCTGAAGAGTACTCGATATTATTTTCCATTGATAGAATTACTATTTCTCAAGGTATTTAGTAGAAATTATACTCCTTGGGGCACCTGAGTGGCTCTGTTGGTTAAGTGTCCAACTCTGGTTCTGGCTCAGGTCATGATCTCAGGGTCCTGGGATCAAGCCCGACATCTGGCTCTGCACTCCGTGGGGAGACTGCTTGAGATTCTCTCTCTCTCTCTCTCTCTCTCTCTCTGCCCCTCCCCCTGGCTCATGGTTCTCATTTTTTCTCTCTCTCTTTCTCAAATAAATAAATATATCTTTTTAAAAAATTCTATTCCTCTAAGCCAAATACACCTTTCACTCCATTAGACCATTCACTGAGTTTATTTTCTAACTATGGGCAGTTACTATAAGGACAGTTTCTCATGTTCTTGCATGTGAAATTAATTTAAATTTTTTTAATTGTCTCCATTTGAGGAAGGAATCAACACCAAAGGTAAGACAGAAAAAGATACATTTGTGGAATGGGAAAAACAAAGAAGAGAGATCTGTGGGGAGAATCCTGGAGGTTTGTTATTGACATAAGACTCAGCACGATGTTGTTTTTCCTTCACTAAGATTTGTTGGGGAAATGAGAGATTTTTAATTTATATTTCACTTCCACTAAAATTAAAATTAGATCGAAAAGTCACATGAGGGTGCCTGGGTGGCTCAGTGGGTTAAAGCCTCTGCCTTCGACTCAGGTCATGATCTCAGGGTCCTGGGATCGAGGCCCACATCAGGCTCTCTGCTCAGCAGGGAGCCTGCTTCTTCCTCTCTCTCTGCCTGCCTCTCAGACTACTTGTGATCTCTCTCCCTCTGTGAAATAAATAAATAAAATCTTTTTTAAAAAAGTCACATGACTGGAGTTTATTTCTATAAGCATTTAGTAACCGAACAAAATAGAAATGAGAAGGAAAGAGGATAAAGGGAAGAAGAGCAGCTAGTGGGCAAGTCTGGGGTAAGAACACTTGTGTTTAGGATTCTCAATGCAACATGATGCGACTAATAGGCAAAAATCAGTGAAAGAATCAGTGCTTCTGAAATTTCTGCTGTTTCCATTAAAATTTCAATCTGTGTGTTAAATTACCTTCATCAAAGTCAACTTTCCAATGACAAAATATGGGATTTTTGAGGTGTTATTTTAGTTTTCTTCTTTCTTCTGGTCATTCACACTAGGAATGTGACCTGGCCACCAAACGAGGTCAGGTCTCCTTAGTTCATGCCTTGGGCAAGACGTTGCTATAATGCATTTGTCTCTATATAATAATAAAGTCTTCCTCTGCCCAGCCAATCAGGCTATCACAGTAATCAATATGGCCCCCACCGGGAGTGAAGGCTTACACTTACCAGTTTTCTGACACGTTGGATGCTACACAGTTCCAGAAATGTGTGCTGATGATCTGATTAACAATTAGTAAACGGTTGACAAAGAAAGGTCAAGAATGTTTCCCCAAGAAGAAAAGCTCTCTCCTTACCATCGTCCACAATGTCCTGGGCTGCCACAGAGTTTGTATACACCACCAAGTCAGACAGCTCTCGGCAGAGCTTCATGGTCTTCCTGCGGCGACCCAACCTGTGACATACACAGCCAGGACTCATGTCATTTAGAGCTGGAAGAGGTTTGGTCTTGTGGTTACTCCACCGTCCTTACCTGCCCCGAGTGGAGCCAGGATTAGAACCCAAGCGTGAGTCCTAGTCCAGCTCTCTTTCCACCACAATACCCTACTCATGTGGTTTTATTCACTGCTCGGCTGAGAACCAGTGTCTTCCTGTGTATTTGTGAGTTCTGTCGTGAAGGGTTTGACCACTGTTCCTCAGTCAGTGAGTAACAGAAGCGGAGTTCACCAGGCATCTCCTTGACTTTGGCAGGAGGAGAACCGGGACTTCTATTTGAGAACATTCACAGCAGAGGTCTCCTGGAAGGTGATCCCATTTCTCTTACATCCTTTACTGTAAGTACACATTCAACTTTCTGTATCCTAAGGGTAGGAACCTCATACATCCTCTCTGCCTTTACTAGTTACCATTTTATGTATGGACATTCTGTTGAAGTTAAGCTAAACATAAAATTTAATTGAGTACTAAATGTTATCCATTCCTACAAGACCTCTCTATGCTTCTAATTTCATTTAATTTCAGTCTTTCAATAAAGGCACAGGGCTGTGTGTGTGTGTGTGTGTGTGTGTGTGTGTAGGTTTGTGTTCACTTATCTATGATATAATTTACATTCCTCTGTGACTTTACTGTATATACAAGCTGCCAGAAAATCATCTTATTCATCTCAAGTTCTATTGGCAATAATAAAGAAAACAACAGCTAATGTTTTTGAGTGCTTAGTTAATTGGAACAAGTCTTTATCAGGCTAAGTAGTTTAATTCCTTTAATCCTCACAATGACCCTAAGAGCTAGAAACATATGAGGAGACTAACTTATCCCACATTAATGGTGATGGAACAAGAGTTTCGAGTTGGCTGATTTTAGATATTTAGTTCTTCACATGCGCTCATCATCCATCACCTCCTTCAGTCTGCTAGGAGTGCCCCCTGGACTAGCTCCTATGACTCCCGCTCTTCCCTGAAGAGACCTCTTCCCTAACCACTGCCATAGACAGCGTTTAGCAAGAGCTCCCCATGGGCCAGGCGCCATGTAAGTCCCTTCCTTGTGTTATTATCTCTTACCCAGTTCATTTTCCCACGTCCTGCTGCACTGAGCCCTTGACCCTGTGATCCACTTCTCTAGACACATACAACTAAACAGCCAAGCTGATGGGACTGGAGAGCCCCGGGAGCCTAAGCAAGAAACATGGAGGTGCATTCTCACCTGTACAGCTGGCTGGTCTCCTTGCCAGGATTCTGCTGTGTGTCCTCCTCGTCATCAGTACTATACGACTTAGAGCGTGATTTTGTGGTTTTCTGCTGGAAAATCACAGTAAACTTAACAACAAACTCACTGCATCAGGTACACCTATAACATACAGAGAATGGACTGGGCATTATAATATATGCTAAAAGGACAACTACTCAGAAGAAAACAAATTAACCAAATACTGCAGCTTGCCTTACCATTAATAACAAGCATACCTATGATCATAATTATATTATAATTTTAAGGCAAAACTGAGGGTTTCTTATTGTAAAATGGACTTCTAAGCCACAAAAGATGTAGGTTTTAGAAAGACAATTAGTCATGCATTGAAGGTCTCCAAGAGCAGAAGGGTCATAGTTATAATATCTATTCAAATGACTGTAAGGGGATAAAATGTTCTTTTATTTAGGAAATTCACTATTCCTGCTGACTTACAAAAGACAGATTTCACAAAAAAGACAAGTAGTAATTTTTTATGAATAACTTTTTCTTGCTTTTGATTAGCATGCACTTAACTAACTGTCTAAGTCAAATTGCACTTTTGAGATTTTGACCCATTTTAATTTGTATCAACAGAATAAAAATTATTGCCCACAGGGTTCAGGCTGAAAGGCTGCAGAACTAAAGGCTGTCAGAAATAAAGACTTTTTGGAATGACGCAGTTTTATCCCAACACATTAGAGATAACCCCACTGTTTGGCAACACATAACAGAAAAAAACAAATGATGGGGAGGGATCCTGTAATTGCAGAAAAACTTGCCACCAAAAAAACAGCTTCCACAAAGGTAAAATCTTTAGAGAGTACCCTGGACATCTGAGGACTGCAGCTTAGAAAGGCAAAGGGAGCCCACCTTCACATTACCCTGGGTCCACATCACCCTCCAGTATTTTCTCTCACTCAACAAATAAAACACCAAACCACACTGCTGGCATAAATACATTCAAGACTGCTGCACGGACAGTAAGGTGCCAATTTGTCTAGAACCTTCTTTGGTGTTACTGATGTTTTGAGAACCTCAGAGTGCATGGTGTGGGAACACTAGCATCTGATGATCTCACGTTCCAGCTTGGCCTCTTACTAAGCTGCCAGTTGGCCAACCTCTCTAGCTTCCTAAAATGTTTTTCAAGAGGAAAGGACAATGACAACTATTTTAAAAGATTATTGTTGTGACAATTAAATGAGATGGTATGGAAAGTCATTCTGTAAGCTAGAGAATATTCACTTTCAAAATAAATACTCTTCATATTTATTAAAATAACCCATAAACAGTCTTGTGTACATTCATTCTTATGACTTGAGTTCTAATAAATTTTAATTCTATCGTAGCTAAAGTATTTCTTCATCTTTCAGTGGCTGCATAATTATCCATTATGTGAATGAATCGTGGACCAAAGTAGTCTTTCTGGGTGAACATTTTGTGTTGTTTTCAATTTTTTATTATAATGACTACTTTGCCCAACCTTTTAATAAGTTATCCTATTGATGGAGCAGGAAACTCCAGCTACAACTTTCTCTTTTCTGAGGTCCTATTTAAGAAATCTTCAGTTATTCCAAGGTTAGGATGATATTGTCCTGTTACTTTCCAGTCTCTTTAAATTAATTGGATTATGCACCTTTGTCACTCTTAATTCATACCTTATGTTTTCCAAAGTTGGTCATGAGGGATCGTCCATGTGATTTCTTTCCATTTTCCTTCACCTCTGGATGCTGAGTAAATAAAACATAATATGACTATTTCTCTTCCTTGCTTTTGTTTTTGCCTTAGTTCCACTGGAACTAACCTCCTTGCCTTAGGTAGAACAAGCAGGTCCCATTCATTTCCTCCTGTCCCGTACCTTCGCTACCCCAAAAGTTGTGGAGTCTGCCTCAAGAGAGGGAGACACTGGACTGGAAAAGTGTGGGCACCAACCAGGAGACAGTAACCGTCAACCGCTTCCCAAACTGGTGTCAAGGGCCTCTCAGGAATGTCCAGCTGTGCCAATCCCTCCAGTGCCTGGTCACAAGACTCTCTACAGCACAAGATGTATTCTTTTGAATGCGCTGAGTGGGGATGGTCACCTTTCATTAAAATAGATTTAGTTTTGAAAATGGCCCAAAGTCTTTAAAAGCCAATTCTGTTGACTAAAAAAATCATCATCATCATCATCACACTGATTGAATACTGCTACTTGGGATTGTAAAACATTAAAAGTAAATAAAACCCAAGTACATCTATTAGGTAATAAGACTGTTTTTGTTTAAGTAAACCACAGCAGAGCTTATCTGTTCATTGAAATTAAGTCCCTCCATGGTAAGCAGCTGGAAGAGGTATTGCAGCCTCTGAAATTTCCCTCATGTGGGTTAGTTTTCCAGGCTAGAGATCTCCTCATTCAAGCCCACCTCTCATTAGGGGAAAGAAAGGCCACACCGCCAAAGGGGTTTGGACTCTTTCTCAATGGTCATCCCTAAAAATGTGTATTAGCTGGTTCAGGGCTAAGGACATGGTATAAGGAGAGATCAGCAAGCCCCATCCTCCTGAGCCTTCTGGCTAAACAAAGAAGAAGCAGAGATAACCACATAAATGGAATAAATGTGGATGAGCAAAACTACTTAAAATCAAAAGGCCAGGAGATATTGCTACCTATCTATAGAGACTAATCAAAGATGTAATTGGGGGTGGGGACGGGGAAAGATTAAGAACTGACTGGGGAAAGAGACAGTACAGAAAATGCTGGAAGGGTGGGAGGAGGGTTGCAGGGTAATTTCCTTTGACTGGTGAATGTCTATTGACTGCCTTGGAAGATCTGCTGAAGCTGAACATTAACTGTTCAAAGACCCTGGAGTTAAGAAGGTAGCCAGATACAGTCATAGAAGTAACACTGCTTTCTAAGTTAGAAGACCCAGTTCTGACACCAAGTAGCTAAATGTCCTTTGTCCATCTGTTGCCTTCTCTTGACTTCAGTTTTCTTACCTGTGAAATGGGAGAGGAATGGATCAATTAACCTCTGAGTTTCTTCCTACTTTGAATAGCCCACCTACCAGTCATTTATTGGTAGGGGACCACGTCATTTATTGTCCAAAACAAACACTTTTAAGAGTGAAATAGGCACTTTTAACAATTACACCGGGACAAAGGTATAAAGCAGGGCTGTCCTGTGCAAGCTGAAGTGTATGGTCATGCTATTTAGTAGGAACCTCCTACGACCCAAGGATTATGCTAAGTGCATTACATGTATTCTCATTTAATATATATAACCAGCCTCTGAGAGAAGTATGGTTAAAATCCCATTTTTCAAAAAAGAAAAATTGAAGTACAGTGAAGTTAGATGATATGCTCAAAGTTACAAAGCTAGTTGGTGATAAAACAGGGGTTCTGTGTAGCTCTAAATCGTCTTCTCTGCGGCTTGCTCTCCCCCAACTTCTCCCACCTCACATGATTTCTTTATATAGAAGGATAATACCCACAAATACCTATCTCCAACGTGACCTCTCCCTGAGCATCAGTACCACATTTTTTATCGAATCCACAGATCAGACACTGTGCTACGAGCTTGGCATGTATATGAGGGCAACAGCAAGCAAAAGAGATGATACAGACTCTGTCCTCACTGGGCTTGCAATCTACGGGTGGACACAACTGAACACAACACACTGTAGTAAGACTCCGATGGGGAAAGTGCAGGGCATGGCACAATGGCATGGGAAGGCCACCTACCCAGACTTGAGGATCAAGGGGGACTCCCACGGAGACAGGCGAAAGCTGAAGCTGGAAGATACGTAGACCTTTTCTAAGTGAGATGAGAAAGAGGAAGTGTGTGGTGGCCAAGGGAGGAGCAAACACAAAAGACAAGCATTAAGAACTCGGTACCTGCTAGGAGACAGGAAGTAGGGTGAGTGTGTACTGGTACGCATGCGCACTGGTGGACAAGTCCGCGCCGGAGCCAGACCCTGGGGAAAAGGGTCCTATGGGCTATATCCTGGAGGGTGGACATTACCCTCCACACTCTGAGGAGACTTTGAATGGTTTAAAAAACAAGAGAATGGCATTATCAGAGGCCCATTTCTGAAACATGATGACCGTCGTGTAATAAATGAGAAACTGGAGTGGGCAGGAGAGAGGAAGAGCAGGGAAAAGTCCCCTTAGAGAATAATTATGGCCATCCAGACAGTTGCCACTGAAATGTAAAAAAAAAAAAAAGAGGAGATTTTTAAGAACTCCAAAAGACAGGCATCTTTCTTGTGTCTACTGCGTTCTTCGAGCTTGAAGGATGAGCACTTCATTTTTCTTCCAGAGGGGAAGAGAGCACAAGGAGAATGCAGCAAGAAGGAAGCTGGGGTGAGGTGCTGCCCTAAGCCATTATGACCCATCCTCAGCTTTGGCTCTCAATATGCATGTGTATCCAACACAGATGGACTTATCTCAACAGTAACTTGTCCTTGCCCATTGAACCCCAAACCATGTTTTAAAACCTAACAGCAGTGTTAAAGACCTCAACACTTTACAGCCCAGTTTATGAAAGTCACAGGCTCCACATTATGAGTCTAATGCATTCTTGCAGTCACCCAGATTGAATGGAAAGTAAAAAGTAAGAAAATGGAGAATGAGTGTTGCTCCACCACATGTTGGAAATTTGAAATCCCTTACCATCTTACCTGAGAGGGAAATTATCAATAGGATTTCTTCCATGAATAGCAAAAGAAGGATGGGTTTAATTTGTTTCATCCCAAATCTCCAAGACCTGCCATGGCCTGTCCAGTTGGAATGATCTAGGATGGAGCAAGGACTTCTCCAAAGGCATCCAGGGAAGTGACTGGCCAAGGTTAGCCAATGAGAGTTCACAAAGAATAAGAAATAGAAATCAAGGTGAGCTAACTGAATGCCCTGAATGGCTTTACTGAATGTAAAACCAATTTTATAGACATTCGTGTGGTTAAAACTAAGTGGCTGGAAGGGGAGGATGAAGGGGAAGCAGTTATTGCTATTTATAGAAATTTTTAAGAAAATTCAGAATTGTATGATCAATGGTACGGGCAGTAATACTGTAATTTACATTTCGGTAGCATCCCCAATATTCTATTCTGCCTAACATGCAACGTCAGAGGGGCTGACCTTGGCACCACTTCCAGCAGTAAATTCTCTGGGATTAACAGGCCAATATTATCCTATATCCTTGGCAAGTTCCAGCAGGACATGTTCCAGCAGGACACATACTCAGGGCCATGGTGATTAGGTTACGGGTGGGTGTATGAGCCATGCTGCCCAACCAGAACTGAGCACAATCTCTAGAGAGTAACCACTAACATTCAGTTGTCACTTAGATTCAAGCACGGTCACCCCATGTGGTCCCCCCTCTGCCTGGGGATCCCTGAGTCCCGGAGGACAGGTGGCAGCACCAAGGGAGTCAGCTATCAGCAGAGCCAGTGACTGCCTGGATCTCCTCTAGGCCAGAAAAAGTGCCCTCGATGCCCTGTAATGATAATATCAGTAAGTCCACCCTCCTTTTTCCTTGCCCATTTCTGATATTTCTATCAGAAAGCAGAGTTAAAAATCATTCATTCATTCAGCAACTTCAAATGAAAGTCATACTAAGACCCAGGCACTAAAACAAGTCAGAAAAATAATGGTTATTAAGACTAGCACGGTTCTTGTCTTCAAGGAATCTATAATCGAGTTGAGAAGACAGATATTGAGCAAATAATTGCATATGTGTTTAAAAAAAACTTCAGAAAAGAGAAGCTATAACAGGCTCTGATGGACAATATAAAAGAGATAACTAACCTAATTCCTGGTCAAGGCAGGACTCATCTGGGGCATCACACTGAAGCTGGAATTTAAAAGACTCAGTAGGCATTAGCAAGAACAGAGGTAGGAGTGGAGTGTTCTGGGCAGCGGGAAAAGGACAGGAGGAAGACCATGACATACAAAGCTGTGGTTGGTGGGACAGCTGTGGGCCAGTGTGACAGAGAAAATGAGAAGATCTGAGAGACAGACAAGGATGCAATGATGCAGGTCCTTGAAAGCCTGGTTAAAGAGTGTAATTTATCCCAATCAGAACGCGAAGCCACTGGACAGTTTTCAACAGTAGAGTGACGTGATGAGATTTACATTTTGAAAACATCATGCTAATTTCAGAGCAGAGATCAGATTGAAGGAGGGAAGAAAGGTCCAGGTGACAGTTGGCATTGGCCTGGATGAGGACCCAGCCATGGACAGGAGAAGCGGATGGATGGAAGATGCACTCAGGAGGTCCAGTCAATGCAGCATGGGGGACGACTGGCCGGGGAGAAGGAAGGGGGTGCAGCACGTGGGGGACTCGAGCCTTTTCCCTCAGCTGAGCAGGCACGGGGAAGATGAGCCTGAGGCCACTGTCCTGAGGGTCCCGGTGAAGCAGTATTTGAGTGACTTCTACCCCTGCTCATCTACTTTTAACAATTCTTCACATCATTTTGCAACGGGAGATTTTCATTTCTTGAGCAATAGGAGGAGAGAAACGGACGAAATTGAAGAATTTCACCAACGACAAATGATCAGAAACAGAGCACGAGGTCCTTTCTTTCTCCTATCAAAGGACAAGTACAAGAGGGAATTGTGTACCTGTTTCAGGTGTGCATTTAAGCCTTCATGTGTGGCCCTTAGTAGAGCCCTCACTGTGAAACTATCCGGATCTTCTTTGTCTCGAATTTGAGATTCTTTTAACAGTGACTCCAGTTTTTTCCTTATGAAAGATTCCACCTGATGCTCAGTGGTCCCATTATTCTGCAAAGAATTAAGCAATGGAAATTACTTCCCTTAAGAAACACAGAATAAGAACACAACCCTCATTCAAGCCAACATTGCTTCTATAATTTGATTACCTTTCAATTACCTGTAAGAAGTTAAGTACAATATGCCATTTTGGTCCATCCCACACACACAAACTGATCCCCCCAAATACTGATTACTATGATTATATTCAACCCTCGAGAACCTTACAAGGTCTTAGCATTTTTTTTCAGAGATGCGGAAACTGGCATTCAGAGAAATTAAGTTGCTCAAGGTTACAAAGCTGCTAAGTAGCTGAGGCAGAATTCAAACTTAGGCCTCCTAAAACTATCCCACCATGCTACATTGCACTTTCAATAGAGAGAAGGTGGAGAGTTTTTGAAAACTAAGTTTTCTATATCTACATAGGGATATTTGAGCAAAAAAAATGCTATTTTTAAAAAAATCACCTCCTTCACTGAGGGGAAAAGAATTCGATGGAACTCTCTGGAACTGAGGATCATTCTGAGATAAAATTTCTTTCCTACCTCTGATCCCAATGTATAATTAAAGGGAACTCACTACTGACCTGTGCCCTCATTCATCCTTAAAATTACTTTAAGATCACAAATAATTTCAAATGTTATGCCTGTGTCCAGATGACAACTTAGGCAATTTTTAGGTGATCTGGGGACATAGATTTCCTTGAAGACTTTCTGAGCACAGCTTTTTGGCCACCCTGCTCTGCCTGACCGCAGCGTCCCCACTCCTCAGCTAGACCCAGCAGCCCTCTGTAATTCTTCAGTCCCCTGCTGGAGGCCGGCCCAGCCACGGGGAAGGAAAGCAGTCCTCCTCCACGAGGACGATGCCTACATTCCTCACCAAAAGTTTAAGGCCTGTTTCCCACTGGAACATTTGTTACTAAGAGGTCATTATATTTAATGCTTGTAGAACTAAGACCGTTTTCTAGTAATGTCTTCCATTTTCACAGAATCTGGTAAAGGAAAATCCATATAAATGCCCTAAGGGGAATAAGCCTTCATCAGGAATAGGTTGCTTTCTCGGTATTAAAATCACATGCACAAATGTCTTTAGTATGCCCAGTGAATAAGCCCCCTTACTTCATTGCAGGCCGTCAGGTCCTGCAGGAGATGCAAAGATGGAAAAGAGCCGATCTGCATGGATGGCAGAGATGCTAGAGGGGCCTACGGAAGCACAGATGGCCAGGGCAACAGCAAGTCTGAGAAGGAGCACGGCATTCCTGCCCCAGTCACCAAGATGCCCCCCAAGAAGAGGGGAAAGGTCTGGGGCTCTGCAACAGCAATGGAGAGAGGGGCTTCCTGGTCGTCCATAGCTCCGGCAGAGGTTTCCTAGAGCACAAGTTACACGGAGGAGGGGACTGGCCAATAAAGCTGGAAATGTACTCGCGGGCCAGATAGCAGAGATACTTGAAGGCAGAGGTGGGGAAGCTGCTGAGAGCCTCTGGGAAGTTAAGTGTCTGAGTATAGTATTTTAGAAATAACATTAACCTGGCAGCCTGTGCAGAAAGAAGACAGGGGCCTAGAGAGAGAAAGCCAGACGCACTGGCAAGCACGAAATTCCTAGGCCAATGTGTCGGGGAGGGATTTAAAACAGAGGAGAGTTGGAGAGCAAACTTCATTTTGCATACAACAAACTGAGCTGCCTCCTAGATGCCGGGTGAGAAACATGACTAAAACACAACCTCCCTGTCACAGAACCTTCAGCAACACGGAGAAGCCGGACACACGAATGGCCGACTACACAAGCAGGTGCAAGTGACAGGAGCAAGGAGGATCACGGGCAGACAGAGGAGGGGCACCTCCTCCAGCCTTGGGAAGGTGGGAAAGACTTCCACGAGCACAGGAAACCTGAGCCAAGCCTTAGAAGATGAGTACATGCATTTTCTGTGGCTGCTGTAACAAGTTACCACAAATCTGGTAGCTTAAAACAACAGAAATGTATTCCCCTGTGGTCCTAGAGGCCGAAGTATGAGATCAATGTCTCAGCAGAGCTAGACTCCCTCCTGTAGGAAAAGATGCTCCTGTGCTTCTTCCAATTTATGGTGGCTCCTTGTGTTCCTTGGCTTGTCAGCCTAACTCCGGTCTCTGCCTCTGTCTTCACATGGCTTTCCTCTGCCGTGTCTCCTCTTCTTAGGAGGACTACTCATCATTGGATTTTTAAGGCCCACTTGGTTAATCTGGGATGATCTCATTCCCAAGCCCTAACTTAATAACACCTAGAGAGATTTCTTTTCCAAAGAAGGTCACATTCCTAGGTACCAGGGGGTAGGGCTTGAACGCATCTTTTGGTGGACACACATCAACGTCCTGTAATGAATCAGAGTTGAATATATGGCAGAGAGTAGAGTGACAGCATTCTAACATGAGTGAAAGTGTGGAGAAGACAAACAGTAGCAGTAAGAACCAGTAACCATGTGAACATGGAGAAAAAAGCACAAGGAAATATAGAAAAAGCAGCTAAGACTGTATATCATGTTAAGGTTTCACAAAATACAGTCATATAATGATACTTCAATTGAGCTGCCCAATACCCTTGAAGGCAGCCCCTAGGGTTAGCCAAATTCAGTCATGCTATAGAGGCAGAAAGATTCAAAACTTGTCCAAACACACATGCTTAGGAAGTACCTGAATAGGGACTTGCACCTAAGACTTCCAATTCAAGATTCTTTGTCTATTTTATCTTATCATGGTGCAGCCATCCCTCTAATACGGTTACAGAAAAAGATAAATTCCTGAGTCATATTAATCACGCGCAGGCTTATGTTTGGACAACCTAGAGGACATGGGGGAAATACATCCCTGCAATCCCTCTGTGGGAAAGAGTAGGCTTCACTCAAGTTCAGAAGGAAGAGAATTCCCGATGTCCATCTCCCAACACATAGGATCAAGTGACCCAGAGGCTGGCAGGGGCACATCTGTTGGGAGAACCAAAAGAGAAGGCATCTGAGCACCTAGCACGCCCAGGTCACGCCCCAAATAAACCTCGGTTCCCTTCCCTGGCTCGGGGCCGCACAAGTCAGAGATGGTGAGGCGATGAAGTGTGGCGGCTACGCCCAGAGACTTTCACAGGCAGCAAAGCAAGGCTGCACACACAACGCCCGGCCAACCGGTGCTGGAAATCATGAAGGCTTAATACAAAGGCTCTAATTATTCACTTCACATCCTCCAAACACTGGGAGTTGCTGAAGGAATGGTATTACTGCCTGTTGATCTTTCTCTTCTCTGTGATTTATAGCATGAGAAAATTAGCAGCCAAGGAGAACACATAAATGTGTGGCTGAGGTTTCACTAATGTGTTATCCTTCGGTCCTGGAACCCAGGAGCGCTTCTGGAAGAAAGCTGAGACAGACACTTAACCCTGAGGCCTGTCGGCCAATGTGCAGCTGCAGCGGGGACCACAGCTGAAAGCCATATCCATCTTGCTCTTTTGTTCCCTGAGCCAGTGGCAGAGGAAGGATGTTGCAGCTGCGGGGGGAGTGGGGGGGGATATGCAGGAAGCAGTCCTTTAATATGGTTGGGAGTCGTTCCCACCCGAGAAGACATCGGGGTTCCTAATTCCTGTTTCTAAGAGGTCAATCTGATCCAGGAATATCTGCCCAAAATAGATAACTCACACGAACACATTCTTGTTCTTTCTCCAGTGTGAAATCCGAGGATGACTGGAAAAGCAGAGAGCCAGAACCTCAGCTATGACTGCAGGCTGTGAAGCAGCAGAAAAAGGCCGGGACTGGGTTGGCGGAGCTGCCCTTTAAAGAGGGACCCTCTCTAACAGCGGTGCTCTCTTGCCCGGCCCACTGGAACCACCGGGGGAGTGTTCCAAAGTCCTGAACACCACCCCAGACCAATTACGTGGGAATCTCTGGGCCAGGACCTGGGCATTGGCATTTTTGAAAGCTCCCCTGTCATTCCAATGTGCAGCCAACACTGAGAACCTTTACTTTAAAACAAAACATTGGAATAGCTCACTATCCCCAAATGCCTTTTTCCCTGCCCCCAGGCTAAAATCTGGAGATAGGAAGGACAATATATTAGCCACCCTTTGTGAGGGCCTGAGAGCTTTCCGAGCCTGGTATCCTAAAGTCTTGGGCTAAAGAACAGCTTCTCAGCAGCTCAAGTCTGTGCATTTACTCCTCCCCTCCTGTCTCCCGTTTGCTCCTTTCGCTCCCTGAGAACACGCTCTGCTCAAGGCCCAGCTCAAAGCTGACATTAGCAATAATTGTGCTACTACTGCTATTCTTATTACTAACCATATCTAATATTTACTGAGCACAAATCATGTGTCAGGCACGGTTCTGAGTTCTTTACAGGGTGTGAAACAGTTGTTACATGTTACTGTACAAGAGCTCATTTAAAACTAGTCAGAAGGCTTAGTGTTTATGGGATGAGCGTCACGTACAAGGCAGAGAGCTAATATTTGTGCCTAAGAGGCTGGCTGAATATAGATTCATAGAGCACAAGAAAAAAGACAGCGAATAACTCAGTGAAGAAGAAAAAAGCCACTGAAGTCGAAATACAGAGGTGTAAAGTCTGTAAGTCACACTGACATTAGAGGACCCCGTAAAGATGAATAATGGTGAGTTGGCCTCACTGAATCAAATCAGTTAGATAATTGTACTGTGGCTGAAAGGAAACTGTCCCCCGTGTCTTTGAGCCATGTGATTCTTGAGTCACTGAACAACATACTGGCTTTTCCATGGGGCTTATATAACATGGGCAAGATTTTTCTCTATGGCTGAAGCCACAAAATCATATGAGGCAGAAGCTTAAAGGATTCAACTGATTCAACAACAGAGAGAATTCATTACACAAGCAAAAAACTTTCAGTGTGGTTTGAATCCCCTAGTTAGAAGGAACAGTTGGGGCGCCTGGGTGGCTCAGTTGGTCAAGCTTCCAACTCTTGGTTCTGGCTCAGGTTGTGATCTCCCAGTCGTGGGATCAAGCCCAACATCAGCCTCTGCACTCAGCACAGAGTCTGCCTCAGATTCTCCCTCCCTCCCTCCCTCTCTCTTTCTTTCTCTCTCAAATAAATAAAATAAAATAAAATAAAATAAAATAAACTATTTAAGAAGTAACACTAGACCAGGAGGAATAAGAAACCCTGTGTGAGGGTCCTGCCTCCCATTCTGCTTCTAACACCAGGTAATGCCACCTTTGCACTTGCTTTTCCCTCTGCCTAGAATGTTTTTCCCCAGATAGCCACGTGGCTAACCCTTCAGTACTTTCAGGTATTTTGCTCTTATATTTATCCTCTCCGTGAGACCATTCCTGGCTCTCCTACCTAAAACTTCAGTAGACTCTTCGCGTGGTACATATATGCATGTGCACATACGCATGCCCACACACACTTTCTACACTCCTTCCCTCCCTTCTATAAAGAGTCATTTATTTTTCTTTTAAAGAGAGAGAGAGAGGGTGCAAGTGGGGGTCGGGATGGGGAGGGGGGAGAATGAATGGGGGGAGGGGCAGAGAGAGACAGAGGGAGAGAATTCCTAGCAGATCCCCCGCTGAGCTCAGAACCCACCTGAGGCTCAATCCCAGCCCTGAGATCATGACCTGAGCCAAAATCAAGAGTCCATCACTTAATCAACTGAGGTACCCCTTCTGTCCTTTTTTTTTCTTCAGCACTTATCATTCCCTAGTACTTGGATTACTTATTTGTTTTATTTCTTGTTCATCCTCCTTTTGTCCCATTAGTGTGCAAACTTCATGAAGGCCAAGATTTTTGTGTTTTGTTTACTGACAAGTGCCCAGCACCTACAACATGATGGCTGCATTTCCAAAAGGAGATGCTCAGGAAAAATGTGTTGAAAATGCCCATGAATCTTGTGTAAGCCTCATGAGAGTTAGTGATCTGGTATTCGTGAATGCTAAGCTAAAATATTTATTTACTGCAATAATACAGACATAATTTGTAAATCTAACCACATTCTGTTAACTTAAAACTGAGGTTAAGAACTCCTCTAAGGTAATTATTGGTTTCACATAAGCTATGCACAGTACATCCTCTTTTGCAAAAATGTGATCTGGCAATTTACATTCAACATTCAGATAAGGCCTTTGAGCCCTGGGCTGACAATAAGACTATAAACTGACTGATTACAGAATAACACTTTGGCTTTCTAAACACAGCACTTTCTTTTCTCAGAAGAGCTCAAAAATAGGGGGAAAGGATTCCAAAAAATAGAGTAAACACTTTATATATTTCCACTGGAACATTCATTCCTTTATGTATATTCTCTCCGAGAGTCTAACAAAGAGATGCCTATAAAACTTTACAATTCAGGTACTCTTTGCTTTTACGAAAGCCCAAATCAAAGAATCCAAATGAAAGATCGTATCTGTCTTTACAGAATCGTGTTCTGATCTATCTACCTGTGTGGCTTCCTAGAAACCAACGAGGAGGCTTTGAAGATGGGAGGAAGTAGCTGGATATTTTCACAGGTGAAGTTAGTGATTTGCTTCCATAAAGCCACAGCAAACTCTCCTTTATAATTACAGATACTTAACATGAAAAGTATATCAGAATATCAGTATATCATTCACTGATATCAGAAGAAAAATTATATAACTGGATGGATTTAGAAACCGGAACAACTTGGATTTTACTCAGAGCAATAAATAACTACATTGTGATAGTACCCAAATTTCCACTACTCATTTTCCCTAAAAACAGCATTCCCTAACTATATAACTTAGTCAAGCCTCTCTGTTCCCTGCTTTCAAATGATTGATAGACTATTCTGATGCTGGCAACCAAGAGATTTTGGAAATAAGATGCAAAGATAGGGGTGCCTGGGTGGCTCAGTCGGTCAAGTGGCTGCCTTTGGCTCAGGTCATGGTTCTGGCGTCCTGGGGTAGAGCCCTCCATCGGGCTCCCTGCTCAGTGGGGAGCCTGCTTCTCCTTCTCCCTCTGTCTGCTGCTCCCCCTACTTATGCGTGCTCTCTCTCCCTGTCAAATAAATAAATAAAATCTTTTAAAAAAATGCAAAGATAATGAAGATCAGAGACAAAATTTGGTTTACAAAATAAAGCTTAAAAAAATAGAGCTGCATTATCTATAATTGCATACAAGTAATAACAAAAATAGTAAATATCTGGAAGGGTAAAAAATAAACAATTTAATATACTAAAAATTTCCCTTGTGTAAACCTATTTAGATTAATTTCCTCTGACCACAGCCCTATTAGTGGAATTTCACTGAGCTAATATAAACTATTAAAAGACAACAGATGAATACAGATGGTAATTATTCCTTTTCAATTCAAGCTGAATCTTTCCCACTTCATCCTTTTTATTTATTTATTTGTTTGTTTGTTTGTTTGTTTGTTTGTTTATTTATTTATTTTTTATTCTGTGCCCCAGGGGTACAGGTCTGTGAATCATCAGGCTTATACCTTTCACAGCATTCGTCAAAGCACAAACCCTCCCAGTGTCCATAACCCATCCACCCTATCCCTATCCTCCCACCCCCCAGTAACCCTCAGTTTGTTTTGTGAGATTAGGAGTCTCTTATGGTTTGTCTCCTTCCCCATCCCATCCTGTTTCATTATTTTTCCCTCCCCACCCCCCATAACCCCCAACCCTGCCCCTCAATTTCCTCATATCAGAGAGATCATATGATAATTGTCTTTCTCTGATTGACTTA
>LNAC01000071.1:2113181-2157485 GCA_002007465.1 Ailurus styani | reverse complement strand
TATATATATATATATATATATATATATATATATATATATACCTCATCTTCTTTGTCCATTCATCTGTTGATGAACATCTAGGTTCTTTCCATAGTTTGGCTATTGTGGACATTGCTGCTATAAACATTCGGGTGCACATGCCCCTTTGGATCATTCGGGTGCACGTGTCCCTGAGGATCACTACCTTTGTGTCTTTAGGGTAAATACCCAGTAGTGCAATTCCTGGGTCGTAGGGTAGCTCCATTTTCAACTTTTTGAGGAATCTCTACACTGTTTTCTAGAGTGGCTGCACCAGCTTGCATTCCCACCAACAGTGTAGGAGGGTTCCCCTTTCTCTGCAACCTCGCCAACATCTGTCGTTTCCTGACTTGTTGATTTTAGCCATTCTGACAGGTGTGAGGTGGTATCTCACTGTGGTTTTGATTTGTATTTCTCGGATGCCGAGTGATGTTGAGCACTTTCTCATGTGTATTTTATTATTTTTTTAAGATTTTATTTATTTATTTGACAGAGAGATAGAGAGGACAAGTAGGCAGAGTGACAGGCAAAGGGAGAGGGAGAAGCAGCCTCTCCGCCAAGCAGGGAGCCCGATACAGAACTCGATTCCAGGACCCTGGGATCATAACCTGAGCCAAAGGCAGCGGTTTAACCTACTGAGCCACCCAGGTGCCCACTTCATCCTTTTTAAAGTGCATTAAAGCCAAGAAAAAAGTGTCCACTGATATGCTAAGCGAAATAAATCAATCAGATAAATATAATTATCATATGATCTCTCTGATAAGAGGAATTTGAGGGCAGGGCAGAGGGTTGTGGGGGGTAGGGAGGAAAAAAATGAAACAAGATGGGATCAGGGAGGGAGACAAATCATAAGAGACTCTTAATTTCACAAAACAAACTGAGGGTTACTGGGGGGTGGGAGGGCAGGGATAGGGTGGATGGGTTATGGACACTGGGGAAGGTTTGTGCTATGGTGAGTGCTGTGAAAGGTATAAGCCTGATGATTCACAGACCTGTACCCCGAGAGCAAATAATACATTATATGTAATTTTTTAAAAAAATGTCCACTGAGAGGTCACCTATCATTCTACTCATGTCCACTTTGTAATAACGCTGGCTTCCTTTGATGACTACAGGAAGCCATATTAGTTACTACTATGTCAAAGAGAATGGACTGTTTTTAGCAATGTAATAAATGAATTCAGGGCAATGATGCAAATTAGAAGATTCTGTACAAAATTTCTGTTTTTTAGAGGGAGAAGTAAGTCCTGATCTCTAGATGAATACCACTTTTCCACAGAAATGAAATTGTAAACCCTGTAACAAACTAACGTGAAGGGGTGCTACTCTCATGCTGTCATGTGACCCTGACAATCACATGAGTCCTAGAGGTGGGGGAGGGGCATGAAATCCTGAGCCCCGACCCCCACCAATGAAGACATGGGGGAGGGAGTATCTCTTTAAGCTCTACATTTCCTCTGGTTCGCCTTTGCTTTGGATTACCTGGCTAAATGATGCTTTTCTAAGAAGGCAGCTCCTTGATCTAGGACAGTGTTCTAAAGCATCACGCAGGTCCTATGCAACTTTATCTAAAATGCAGCAAATTAAAGATTTAGCCAAGAGTCCCATTTCTGGAAGAGCTTGGAAATCCTCTGATCCAAGGTACATTTTCTTAGGACAAGGATGGGCATCCCTACAGAAGCAGACACGTATAGCTGGGTCCTGCAAGCCAGCCTTGACGAGCAGCATACTGGGGCTGCTAGCGTGAGGCAGGAGAGAAGACTAAAGCCAATTTATTTTGTCAAAGACCATGACATTTCCAACAGCAAATTGAGTTTTGACAAAATTGTAACAGGCAAGGATTTGTCCCTAGTGGGAGGTTCAGATAGGTGAATCCTGGACGTTCCTTCCAACTCTAAGACATAAAAATCCTCCATTCAATGAGCATCTGAGCATCTATGTGCCCCCAAAACAAAGTGACTTTCAAAAAATATCCCTTTTGCACCACAGCCACCATATTGTGAGGATTCCAACACAGCAGCCATTTTTACTGCAACACGTTGAGGGTAAAAAGTGTAACTAAATCTGTAACTCACATAATGGAGCTTGAACTTGCAGTCATCTTCGATTTCATCTGCACTGTCTTCATCGGAAACTTCCCCCTCCTCTGCATCATCCCCGAGATGATAAGGCAACTTCTTGCCCTGAAATGGAGCAACGCACTCAGTTTAAACGATAGTGTAGATATCTGCTGTCTGGGGCAGGTTCACTCGATTGGAAGCATCTAGATCATGTGCTTACACTCTAGCTCCAAGACCCTACAGAAGCTAACATCTAGCATTTTTGGCCACCATGAGGGGATTCCTTAAAACACAGGAGTAGAAGAGGATGGAAAGATGTTCGTATGCCTGGCAGCCAAAAATAATGGTAAATTTCTAAATATCATCCCAGACTGCTATCCAGGCTGATGTTCTCTAGACTCAAACCCCAGTGACTTTTAGCATTCCTGCTCTCCACACCACCGTTGGCCTTCGTCAGCATGCTGGACGTTCCCCTCACCCACTCCCTCCCTGCACAGGATCACCAGCATAGTCAGGTTAGGAGAGACCTCTCTGTCCCTATTTTCCTGTACCTCCACTGATACCCAAAGCTATTGACCCTGGGTCCTTAGCACAACCATAGTTTCAAAGCTGATTACATCATTTACGTAATGGAAGCAAGATCTACATTAAGACTCCAAACGCTTGGGGGTTGGATATTTAAATTTTTCTTGTTCTTTATTTTCTCCAACTTAGAGAGGGCTGTTTGTAGGATTAAAAGGGTGAGATTTAATTTCCCTTTGTACTGATATGTATTATACTCCTTATTTGCACGTTTGCAGAGTGAAAACTACACTCTTTCTTTTTCACACGAACATGTTTAGAGATAGATGCAGATACATGGACATATACACACCTATAATTCTAAGTAAAGGTGGCAGAATATTTTTTCCCTTCCTCCCGTGTATTGTTAATAACAAAATAGCTCAGAATTAAAGTATTTATGTCTATATATTAAGTCTTTTCTGAACAGAAGGCTTCTATATAATCAATTTATTTTTCTTTATTTGAGAGGGCACTACAGAGTCGCTATACTAATATAGCAGCACCAGAAATAAGGTTCTCAACTAAGCGGTAACCAGACATGTTCAGGAACATATAGACATCAAGCTAACAAGCTCCTTCATGTATTCACCACCAACTACTTACTCACAGTCTCTGTTTTGGGCACAATGACAGACAACCAAGATAGACCTATACACAAAATATTTAAAATGTAATGACAGCAGTTCCCTCTCTCACTAGAACAAAACCAACATATTTTTTAAACGTAAAGCAAAGCAGATCTAACAAATATGAGAAGTAACATCCACAAGGAAGGAGACACAATCCTTGAATGACAGAAACAGTTCTGATGCTACAAAATGGAAACAAAACCACAACCGTGATGGACATACAGTGTTGAGCAGATAGGACAGCTGCCCCCAGCTTTAGTTTCCCTTCAGCTATGTGTGTGGTGGTGGGTGAGGGAACAGAGAAAGCTGCCTGCTCCAAGAATCCATAGATGCCCTAATTTTCCATCCATTTAAAATTGAATTAAAAGACACGAGGGCCAAATTTTTCACCAACTCTTGCACATTTCTGGTTCCCAAAAGATCATCTGGTTCTGGTGCACCCTGGTGCCCACAAGCCCTAGAACATTCTATAAAGAATGGTGCAAAGTCCACTTATACAGAAGGGACTCAATTCATATCAAATATCTACCTTAGGTTCCACTGTCCAAAAGGGAAGTATTTCAACCAAATGTACTTACTCTGCATTTAACCTCAAGAGTACAGGAAACATGGAAACATTTACAAAGCTATTAAGGTGACATTTAGCTTTTTAACCCAACAATCAGTTTTTACCACATAAGAGTTTGTTTTAGTAAGACTTCAGGAAAATTGACCTTAATGTTATCTCTTACATTATTTGGAGCCTTTATTCAAAATGCTTTCACACATACAAATGCCCAACGATAACTCTTTGATGGATTCAGTCTCTAATTCTCATTTAACTGACAGAAAAACAGGTTTTGACCAATTCCAAAGATGAGTACTCCACATCTTTCCCATTTGCTGCTCTCCCTCAAAGCCCCTATTAAAGTATTCCTCGGAAATTACACTGTTTTGACTTTGTGCCTCCTTTGTGATGTTTTCGTGGTATACATTTCTTTTTAGTAAAACATAACCCAATTTGAATATTAATACCCTGCTGCTCTTCCTTAAATCTTTAGTCTCAAAATAAGATGACTACCCAAGATGGATTTAGTCCAAACACACAAAATTAACTAGAATTGCATAAAATCACAAAGTCAGCCATGTGAGATCTCAAATAACTGGTTTTTTTCTGGCTATTCTGTGTATTAATAATATTCATTGCAGGTAGTAAATTTCCTCCCTCAGAAAATCTGTTCATGAAATGTCATTCTATTCACCTACTGCTCCTTCACGTACACATGAGTCCTGTGGGGCATTATGTCTGCGCCCATGCTCTGCTGTGAGGCAAGCTCTTCTCACTCACATAACCAAGGCTGATCAACCGTAAAGACTGTTGTTTGTCCGTTTTTTTTTTCTTTTCTTTTCTTTGACAGACAGTTATTGGAGCTTGAAGTGGGAGACAAGAATCTGAGAGAAATGCTTTCAGATATGGACACAAAGAGCCTCCTCTTCCTCTGTACCCCCTGCACCCATACACATACTTCTCACCAGGGTAAACTACTACTGACTAAAACAGGAAACATTTGGCTTACAGTATCGATCTTCTCACCTCACAAAAACAGATCCCAGAAGACATGATCAGTCAATGACAAGCTCTTTCTGAAGGTATAACTATGAATAAAGTGGAACAAGATGCTTACACAAATCTAGATGACCCTTCATGGATTGACTCTATTCTCTTGATAAATGAGTTTTTAATCCTTAAGGGAGGGAGGGCTTCGCTGGTCAGTAATGCCTTTGACTGCATTCCTTGGGGTAATTACCTTCACTAGGATTTTGCCTTTCAAACTTTGAGGGCTTGGAAGCTGTTTGGTCTCTCCTGTGTCTACAGATGACAGGTCCAGTTTGTCTCCAAATATTCCTTTCAGGTACTGAGCAATCTTCCTCTGCTGCTGGACACTGCAGTGATTCTCAATGGACAGTATGACTGGGAAACTAAGAGAACAGCAACAGATTCTAAAGGCATCACACAGAGGCAACTCGCAGGAGTGTTTGAACATCATTCCATATTCATTAGGTTCTTACAATCCTAGTGACAGTATTTGTGAGAGCTGTGATGATTAAAATGAGAAAGATGAAAGATGCATTTTTTTTTTTGGATTTTATTTATTTATTTGGGAGAGACAGAGAGAGAGAGAACAAGCTAGGGGAGCGGCAGGCAGAGGGAGACGCAGGCTGCCCATTGAGCAAAGAGCCATATGTGGCACTCGATCCCAGGATCCTGGGATCATGACTTGAGCAGAAGGCAGATGCTTAAACGACTGAGCCACCCAGACGTCCCATGAAAGACACATTTTTTAAGAAACTCTGCTGACCAAATATATTTTGCTAGGCATAATGGCTGAACAAAATATCAACCATGTGGGATGACTTCATTTAATATTCTGCATTTAAAAAAATGGTACATACATTATGTCTCTTTTAAAAGAAAAAAAAAGAGACAATTTTAAGAGAGATAAGCCTAAGGAAAGAAAACTCATATATTGTAATTTTGTCTTATTTATTCAAAAATCTAAAGGAGGTAAAAATATATAATGGGGAAAGGCAATCTCTTCAATTAATGGTGTTGAGAAAACTGGACAGGAGCATGCAAAATAATGAAACTGGACCACTTTCTTACACCATACTCAAAAATAAACTCCAAATGGATTAAAGACTAAAATGTGAGACCTCAAACCACAAAAACCCTAGAAAAGAACACAGGCGGTAATTTTTCTGACATCACCTGTACCAACATTTTTCTAGATATGTCTCATAAGGCAAGGGAAATAAAAGCAAAAATAAACTATTGGGACTACATTGAAATAAAAAGCTTTTCCACAGTGAAGGAAATAATCAACAAAACAAAAGGCATCCTACTAAATAGGAGAAGAGATTTGCAAGTGATATACCCCAAAAGGGGTTAATGTCTAAAATATATAAAGAACTCATACAACTCAACACCAAAAGCCCTCCAAAAAAATCCAATTAAAAAATGGACAAAGGACCCAAAAAGACATTTTTCCAAAAAAGATATATGGTTGGCCAACAGACACATAAAAAATGCTCAACATCACTAGCAGGGAAATGCAGATCAAAACCACATGAGAAATCACCGTACACCTGTCGGAATGGCTAAAACCAAAACACAAAACAAAACAAGTGTTGGTGAGGATGTGAAGAAAAAGAAACCCTCATATGCTATTGGTGGCAATGCAAAGTCGTGCAGCTACTGTGGAAAACAGTACGAAGGTTCTTCAAAAAGTTAAAAATAGAAATACCATATGATCCAATAATTCCACAACTGGGTATTTACTCCCCCCAAAAACCTGAAAACACTAATTCCCAAAACACAAACCCCTATGTTTATTGGAGCATTATTTATAACAGCCAAGATATGGAAGCAACTTAAGTGTCCACTGCATTGTTAGACAAATGGGTAAGGAAGATGTGGTGTGTACACACACACACACACACACACACACACACACACAGAGGAATATTTTGCAGCCACAAAAAGGGAGGGGTTGTGCCATTTGTGACAACACGGATGGACCTAGAGGGTATGATGCTAAGTGAAATAAGACTGAGAAAGACAAATGCCATCTGATTTCACTCATATGTGGAATCTAAGAAGAAAACAAATGAATAAACAAACAAAAAGCAGGATCAGCACTATAAATACAGAGAATAAACTAATGGTTGTCAGAGGGGAGAGGGAGGAGGGGCTGGGCAAACTGGGCGAAGGGCAGTGGGAGGTACGGGTTTCCAGTTATGGAATGAGTAAGTCATGGGAATGAAAGGTACAGCGTAGGGCACACGGTCAATGGTATTGTAATAACGGTGTGTGGTGACGGTAGCTACACTTGTGGTGAGCACAGTAGAATGTATAAACTCGTCAAATCACTACGTTGTACACCTAAAAGTACTGTAACATCGTGTGTCAACTATACTCAAATAAAAAGTAAATAAATAAACTTCAGGATAAAAACTTAAATAGATTCCATTTTTTAAAAATGTCTAAAAATATCTAACAGACCACAGAGTATCATTAAGTACCAATATTAAAAATATGTTATCAGTCCCTGGCTTGAAAATCACTATTGAGGATAAAATAGCATAACGGAATCTCCTGATTTATAGCATCCCACGCCAAGCATTTGAAAATCATTTGTATAGCAGCATATACTAGTCTTTACTTTGGGAAAGGAAAAAGAGTCAGGCATGCCTCTCCCCCAGTCCTCAGGTTCCTGTGCAGAGGACGTGAAACCCAAGTAGCTGGTTACCAAAGACAGCCTCTCGAGTTGGTGGCCAAGGCAGAAAGGGAACCCGGACTGATCTCTGCTCTTATTCTTCTTCTGACATTGTTTTTCTTCAGACTAAGAAATTATTTCAAATTTAGCTTGCTATTTTTTTCTACTTTTCTGTCACATATCTTCTAAAGTAAGAGACCATATATATTTTCCAGAGTATATAAACCAGCATTTACATCGGCTAATATATCCATGCAGAGAAAGAGAATTTTACATCTGGGCTTGTGTGACAGCACATGCTTCACAGGAGGACCTACGACCTCCTGAAATTACATCATTTCCTCATTAGTAAAACCTGAGGCCAAAGGTAATAGAAGAGATGAACCTTTGTGACCGGAGTGGGCTACCTGACTCTAATCTATTTGCTCTTGTGTCCGCATGGGTTTTATCCCAGAGTGTTAGAGAGAAAAACAACAACAAACTAGCAAAAGATTGTCTATGCAATCACATCAAGGTGTTCTAATAATGAATTTTTAAATTAGCAATCTGTTTATAAAAAGCCTATTAGTGTATAATGAAGGGATCGTTCCCCAAACAGATATTTGTCAACATCTGAAGACAATTTTGGTGGTCACAATATGGGAGGGTGCAGGGAATGAGACTGACAGTTAGTGTGGAGAAGTCAGGACACTGTAACCATCTTACAATACACAAGGCAGTTTCCCACAACAAAGAATTATCTGGTTCAAAATGTCAATAGCACCAAGGTTGAGAAACCCGGGTATAAAGAAGGCCTAAGAAAGAAAAGAAAAAGACTGAACTTTTAAAATGTGCTAAAAAATCATATCAACTTTTCATTTGAAGTACTTTTTTCCTAAGAAGTCCCAAACTTGAAGTAAGTACCGTCAAACACCCAACTTCACGTGTTGGAAAATAATAGCAAAATCACTTCATCGACTTTGCTGAAACTACTAGCAATCAGGGTAGAAAAGACCTGTCAGATGATACCATAAACCAAAGCTGCCGTGTGGCACGCGTCTCTCATTGCAACAGCATTTTAGCCTCATGGTTAATAAATAAGAAGACCAAATAGTAAAAATTTTAAAGGCTACTAACTTTTATAAAATTAATTTTATGCAATTGTAATTTTGTTTCTTTTGATTCCAAAAAAATCATTTCTTAGCTTTCTGGTATATTGCAGGCACCTGCTAGGCAAGAAAGAATGAGTAAGGGGCGCCTGGGTGGCTCAGTCGGTTAGGCCTCTGCCTTAGGCTCAGGTCATGATCTCAGGATCCTAGGATCGAATCCCACATAGGGGTCCCCGCTCGGCGGAGAGCCTGCTTCTCCCTCTCCTTTTGCCTGCTGCTCTGCCTACTTGTGCTCTCTATCTCTCTATCTCTCTGTCAAACAAATAAATAAAATCTTTTTTAAAAAAAAAAAGAATGAATGAATGAATAAGACATAGCCCCATACTTCCAATGAGCTCATGGTCTTAAAGACTCAAAAGAAGATAGGAAGCCAACAATTACAAGAGAATGCTATATAGATATAACAGAAATATGCTCAGGGTGTTAAGAACAGAGAAAGGAGCATTTAAATCAGCTGGTATATCAGTAAGTTTGCCAGAGGGACAATGTCTAAACAGTCTTGAAGGATGAATAGGCAGGTGGAATAATGGGAAGAATGTGCCAGGCAGAGAGAACAGCACATCAGGGTAGGGAGCTGTGAAAGAACAGGGGTCACTAGGGAATCCAAGAGACGACCGAGGCAGAATCCTCCACCCCTGCAGCAATGATGGAAGAAGACCCCAGAAGAAAAAGGAAAGGCCATACAAGACATGACTGTGTACCACAGGGAGCTTTTGAAGGACTTTAAGACATATAACATCATACTTGTGTTTTCAGAAAGGAAAATATTGCACTAGAGTGGAGAATGACCCAAAGGGAAATGAAAACAGAGAGAAGGCAATGGAGTCAAAAGATAATTTAGGAAGCAGAATTGACAAGAATTGGCTGAATCTAGAATGACTCAATTTTTGGCTAAAGACACTGGTAGACAGTGCTACCTCTAACTAAATAGAAATGGAGCCAGAGGACGTTTGGTAGAACGCGATGCTGAGTTCAGGTTGGTGTGTAAGCTCCGAGATGGTGGGAGTCTTCTCTTCTGTTCTGTGTTGTGGCTCTCTGCACCTACTGCAGCATGCTGAGCTTAGAGTAGGCACCACTAAACACCTGAATAAATAACGACATGTGTTGATTTTGAGGTACCTATGGGATATTTACATGAATTTTTACTAAGAATTTTTCTAGAGGAGCTGGGTGGCTCAGTCGGTAAACGTCTGCCTTCAGCTCAGGTCATGATCCCAGAGTCCTGGATCAAATCTCATGTCAGGCTCCCTGCTCAGCAGGGAGCCTGCTTCTCCCTCTCCTCCCCACTCATGCTCTCTCTCACTATCTCTGTCTCTCTCTCTCAAATAAATAAATAAAATCTTAAAAAAAAATTAAAAAAAAAAGAATTTTTCTACATAGCTCTGAAATTGAGGGGAAAGTTCTGGACATATAATTAAATAGCCCAAAAGTAGAGCAATGGCAGTAACTTAAGAAGTAGTGACTATTGGGGTGCCTGGGTGGTTCAGTCGGTTAAGCATCTGCCTTTGGCTCAGGTCATGATCCCAGGGTCCTCAGATCAAGTCCTGTGTCAGGGTCCCTGCTCAGCAGAGAGCCTGCTTCTCCCTCTCCCTCTGCCACTCCCCGTGCTTGTGCTCTCTCTCTCTGTGAAATAAATAAAAAGAAAGAAAGAAAGAAAGAAAGAAAGAAAGAAAGAAAGAAAGAAAGAAAGAAAGGAAGGAAGGAAGGAAGGAAGGAAGGAAGGAGAGGGAGGGAGGGAGAGAGAGAGAGAGATAAAGGAAGGAAGGAAGGAAGGAAGGAAGAAAGAAAGAAAAAGAAGAAAGAAAGAAAGAAAGAAAGAAAGAAAGAAAGAAAGAAAGAAAGAAAGAAAGAAAGAAAGAAAGAAAGAAAGAAAGAAAGGGAGAGAGAGGAAGGAAGGAGGAAGGAAGGAAGGAAAAAAGGAAGGAAGGGAGGGAGGGGGGAGGGAGGAATAGTGACTATTAGAGGAATGAGGAAATAGAATGGAAGACCTTAGGCCAAAAAAAAAAAAAAGAGTGAGAAGCAATGATGGCATAGAGGATAATGTTATAATAGAAGCCCCCCAAAAGAGCAAGTATTGAGGAGAAAAGAGTCACCATTATCCAATGCCAAAGAAGAGTCAAGTGACAAATCATAGTATATATAGGACATCCAGCAAGTCTAAAAACCTAGCTGTTATTTTAGTATATTGTAATATAATATCAATAACTTATTTATCGTGTATAGTAACCTACACTTCCCAACTTTATGAACACTCTGTAGAAATGTTGAAGTCAGTCTTCACAAGAACAGGCTTCAAGGAGGCAACGTCTTGAGACAGAATGGGGTAAGAAATAAATGAAGCATGAGAAAGTACAAACATGGAGCCCATATTACTTGCTCACAATGTTTAGTTGGGAAGGAAGGAGAGAACTAGGGTCGAGGAAAGGGAAATGAAGACTCCAAGGAAAGGTGCGTGGTGTTGTAGTTGTAGTACATCAGCCAATGTTCTATGTGCTAGCTTAGCTCCCAAGTGTTGCTGTACTTACTCATTCTTCACAAAGGCATGCTTGTTGATGGTCTCCACAACATCTCTGAAGAGAATTTTTGAAGTCAGAGTATAACCGTGGTGGACCACTGGCTCTCCATCTGGGCCATCCCAACAGTCAACTGCCAAAAACAGAACTTCACATCAACAACGCAAAGCTTTCTGGTGTTTGCTAATATTTCTGGAACTATCGGACAAATATTATTTTACATTTGTTATCTGAGATTATACATGTTATGATCATGACAAAGATATCAGGCAGAGAGATGGGTGTTCTGGCATATATATCAGGATAAGAAATGAAAGATAATAACAATTTGTTTCTGAGCAATTATCGTTAACAAAGACACGTCATATTCACAAGCACCCTAGCATTTACCAAGAACGCTCATTAGACATTGATCTATTTCCAATCAAATCAAGTACACCCAAGGATAGTGATACTTCTTAACAGGTTGTTTCTCTAATTTAACTTCTTCATTTTCAGTTTACTCAAGTCTTTTAGTAAATTGCAGTGACCCTCTCAAATCAATAACAGAGTTCTTCATTACCGTTCACTTCAACTCATTATGTTTCTATTAGATTTTCATTTTATTAATTCTACAGTGGCTATAAAATAACACTGACTTCCTAAGTTCAAATCCTCAGGCCCTGCCAAGATTTATGTGTGAATATAGGCAAATGACTTAATCATTTAAAGCCTTGCTTTCCCCCATTGATCAAAGGAAATAATGGTCGCATTTGCATCATAAGTTTGAGTGAGGAATACGTAAAATTGCTTATAACACTCCAGGATACATAGCAATTGTGATTGTTACTGATAATATTGATATTGCTATATGTATAGACAGCCTCACCAGCTCCCAGCTGGAGAAAGACAACCACCACCATCCATCCACCCTGACTCAGAGTTTGCCTTCCTTGTTTTATACTCGACCAATAGACTCGTTTCTCAGAACGATGCTTTCACCATGTTGTTCCTTTGCTCAAAAGTCTACTCAGCGCATAACACAGCCCCAACACGTACATAGCATGTACTCAGTAGATATATGCTGAATTTATTACTACCCTACAGCAGCTCCTGCCTGCTCAATCCTAAGGTCTGTATCTCTTGTGCTAGAGACTGGCTAGCAGTTCTCTCAGCCTGTAACCACTTTTGCCCTGGCACACAGCCGGACTACACTGCCCCACCTTCCCTTGCAGTAGGATGTGGCACTGAAATGTGGGCAGAAATTATGTGCACTACTTCCATGTCTGGTTTGTGAAAACTTTCCCTACACAATTATCCATGCTCTCTCTTCTTTTGTGATCACTGCTGGAGATAGCATGAGCCTAGACCCCTAAATCATTGCTTGAAAGATTCACCTGTAGAGGCACCTATTCTGGACTTTACATAAGCAAGAAATAAATTTCAGTTGTTTTAAGGCACAGAGGTTTTAGGTTTAATTCTTAAAGGAACTATTGTTGCCTTAATACCCTAGTTCCCATCTGACAAGTCAACCTTATTTTCTCCTACACCTTACACTCACAGACAGGATCTTCCATTAGGCAAGTTTCCTCACATACAATCCTACCTCCACGACTTCGCTTCTTTCATTTAAGGTCAACCAAAATGCCCTTTTTCACTTTCCTTCTCTAAATCCTGATCAAAGCTAAGCTAGGATCCCCCATAGAACCTTGTCAGCTTTCATGACCTTGCCTTCCACATAGCATAGGCAGGCAACTCTGCTTGCCAGAACTGAGAAAAGTCAAAAGTCTAGATCTTACTGTCATGAATTTTCCCAATTTTTAAATATTGGCAATTAATCTATTTTTAAAATCACAACACAGGCCAAACATTCTGCACACTGGATTTGGCTAATGGAATGCCTGTTGAAACTTTGACTTCTAATTAGGGCCAGACAGTTCATGACCACACCTGTTCTTGATTTTAGTAGTTGCTTCCTCAGACATGGGCTTTGTGTATTACATCAGGGCATGATATATCCATTTTCTTCCTAAAACTTTAATGCTGTTCACCATAACCATAATAGAATTTGAGGGGTAATTTTTTACCCATTTATTTATTGTAGCATTGCTAGGCTACAGTACCTAGTTATTTGATCAAACACCAGTCTAGATGTTGCTGTAAAGATATTTTTTAGATGTGATTAACATTTAAATCAGTAGGCTTTGGGTAAAGTAAATTACTCTCCATAAACTGGGTGGGGCTCATCAATCAGTTGAAGGCATTAAGACAAAAGACTCCCATTTCCTGAAGAAGGAATTCTCCTCAAGCCTGTAACATCAACGCCTACCTAAGGTTCCAACCCGCTGGCCTGCTATACATATTTCTGACCAGCAAATCCCCATGATCAGGTAAGCCAATTTCTTCAAATCAACCAATCTTTCTTCTCTCTTTCATATATGTGAGAGAGATCCTATTAGTTCCATTCCCTAATAGAGTTACATATATTATGATTAAACATTGACTGTTAAATTATCCTTGGGGGAAAAAATGAAAAAGGTAAAAAGAGAAAAAACTTTCAAGGCTAAAACCATAGGAATATAGGAAACAAATTTTAGAGATGCTGTTAAGAAGACCAAAGATTTTGGGTTACCAGCATAAAGATTTGCACTGTTCCTTTGGGGCTACCAATGAGGTCAAACCTGTCAAAGACGTTTTCTAAGAAGAGAAGCTCCATCCATCTTTTCACATGTTCTTAACATTCTTTAATTTGTCTTTGGATAGAGGTATGGAAAGAAGGAACAGATGTTTCAAATGTAATTTGAAGAATTTAGACCCTGATTTAGCCCCCTTAGGGAGGAAAAAGGGCATAACAGGGTTTCTCATAAATGAACTAACATCCCCGCAAAAAGAATGGATGTAGGCCAGCAATGCCATGCCCATTTGATTATCGTGTATACACAAAAGTAGCTCTTAAAACTACATCGGTCATGAAAGAAGGTGCTCTTTTGCTAACATTTACAACATAAGAAGAGTATCTGTAGCCGAGGATGGTCCTAATGCTCACTTTTTAGCTCTATTTCCTCACCTGTCTGCTAAACGAGAATAACAACACTCCCAAATGGTAACTGGCATCTTAACACATGCCAGTCACAGCCAAGTTCAAATGACAGGGAAGGTTCCTGGAAGGGCTCATGCTATAATGGGAATGCTGGCAAGACGAAAATCCTCTAACTCGCCTAGCCACAAGATTACCAGGGGCCCGCTTTTCAATCACGTCACATATTAGAGGTCCCCAAAAACACTCTGACAAAGAGCTGGTCAGTTCTGCAGGCTAGCCAAGCAGCTAACGTGACAGCTTTTCATAATGGAACTTAAAAGCGTTCCATCCTGATAGTGCTCCCAGAGATAACAGGAAAGGTTGTAAACCGATTATAGCAGTGATGTGACATCAGATCCATAATGAGGGTGAAAATCCCCTAGACAGAATATCCCTATTTATGAGGCAACTTGGGCTGAAAACCAAAGGAATGAAAGGCCATGTAAAAAATGTTATCCGGCTGATTTGCTGACAAATCCACTTCACCAAAAAAGACCTATTAGTCTTCCCCAAGACACTATGTATATCCTGACCAAGGACATTCTTGCAGCAGAACTAATGGAGATGGAAAACACAACATTATCAAACTAGAAGCTTGAAGGTGGAGAGATTCTTCAGGTCACACTACCATGAAGAACCTGTCCAGAATCATTACTCTCTGCCTCTAAGTGCTATGCTTGGCAAAAGCTGCTTCCAAAAAATGTCTGTGGGACCTGAAATTTCCAATCCTTGACCTGCTACATTCTATAAATCAGGTTCTTTAATCCTAGCTACAGCTAGAATTTCAGAGTAAAAACAACTTGATCCGGACCCAAGGTAGATGAAGGCACTGGGTCCACATACACTGGTGTCTCAGGCCCAAGCTTCAGCTGTGAGTTCAGATCTTCAAAGCGCAGGGCTGACAGAAGTTGTTAGCAGAGCACAAAAAAGATCATGTCATCAAATTCTCAGTCTTCAGGAACATCTAAATATTTAGATGGTAGTCCTAATCTTGAAGCGAGCAAATTCCTTCTTTAAATCCACCTTCCCCTCAGTGCTTCACTTCGCTTTCTCTAGTCTTCCTTACGTGACCTGATGACCTTCATTTGACCCCTCCTAGGGCTAATCATGCCATTCAGTGCTTGCTCCTCCAGAAGGCACATAGACTTCACAGAGAACAGTGGAGTAGGGGAGTTAAATCAGCTTGCGTTCAAATCTCCGGTCCCAAGCTTCCTAGCTATGGGAACTTGAGCCACGTCACCCACTCCAAGTCGGGGTATCCTCTTAAGGAGGCTATTCGAGCCCCCAGTGTTGAAAGAATCAAATGAGAATGTATGGGAAGCACTCAGTCAGGATCTAAGTCACAAAAGGGGCTGTTCCTATAACACATTTAAAGCCAAAGTGATAACCATAATTCTGAATCCAACATAGATTCTGGACAAAGCTGACCAAGTCCCTCAGATAAATATAATTCTTCTCCTCAACAAAAACCTTCCAGAAATAGTAGTTTGGCTTTCACTGCCCACTTATAGATTATTCCAATAGTAATAACTTCAAGTAAGCCAAATAATGGGTGGGGGGTGCAGAATTTGCTGATATATGCTGGTAAGGGAGGTACTGGAGAGATTGCATGTCTTTTAAAGTTATACCAGAGCTGTACATATTCTGAGTTGGTGTGAAGATCTGGAGCAAGGTAAGCTTTTAGAAAAGGAAAGCTAAAAAGTGTCTATTACTTTGGTGACTGGCAGGAAGAAAGAAGGGAGACACAAGAGAAGGCCCATGTTAAATATCATCTACCGCACACAATTTCTAAAAGCCCTCATTTTAAAATTTAAAAATCCCTAAAAAAAAGCTAAGATTAAAAATCATTTGGGGCCACCTGGGTGGCTCAGTTGTTAAGTGTCTGCCTTCGGCTCAGGTAATGATCCCAGGGTCCTGGGATCGAGCACCGTATCAGGCTCCCTGCTCAGCAGAGAGTCTGCTTCTCCCTCTCCCACTCCCCCTGCTTGTGTTCCCTCTCTTGCTGTGTTTCTCTCTGTCAAATAAATACATAAAATCTTTAAAAAAAAAATCATTTGTACCTTGCTATAAATTGTCTTAGTCAGATAACTTTCCTTCTTAATACCCCAAACAAAGCTGGAGGGTTAGAGGTTATGATTCAGCACAAGGAGCTGATCATGGGAACATGGTTAGGCTTGAGTAGGACACTGATTTTGGAGAGCAAAACCAAAAAAGAAATCACTGGGTACCTGAAAGACCTGGAAAGCAAAAGAAATACTGCATAGGACATGGCAGTTAACTAAATCGCAAAACAGTCTGGAGTTAATGATCACATCACAGAGCCATTACAAGTCATTTTCTTTACTTGGCCTCCAAGGACATGTCACCATTTCAAATGATAGGCAACCATCACTGTGGATCCAATGAGGGTCTGTGCTCAGGGAACCTCTATGCATGTCACACACGGAAACTTCTTGAGTGCTGAACGAAGGGTTGAATAATGGCTGAGAGGAGAATGTCATCTCGAGACCTTCTAAAAGGTTTTTCTTTATGTTAATATTTTATAAGCATCTTCATTACTCAGCTGCTTAAGCTACTCAATTGTCTGTCACTCATGTCAGTAGGCGTTCTCTGCATCAACTGCAAAATGCCATGTCTTTTAAAGCATAAATTTCCAGAAGAGTAAATTTGTAGTGGTTCTGTTTTGTATGTAGATAGTTTTTAATGCCTGCCTAGTTTTAAAATGTTAATTTACCCTTAGAACATGCCAGAAACTGTCTGACAAAGACCCATCCAGTTCAGAGTCTTATCACCTTACTGATTTATTCGTTTCCCCCACACTATTCTACCACCCCAAGAACCTGTTGTCAACAGCTAACCCTCAGCACATGCCCACCAAAAAGTGATTCCTCTTTGCTCTATGGATCTCCGTTCCATCACACACTCCCTTTTATCATCAGACTCTTTGTGGATTTCTCCTTCCTCCTCCTTATCTTGATTAACAATCAGCTTGCCTTGGAGGACACTACCTTTCTCCACAGATGCTTTCTCTGTATGAATCACAGACCAGGAGGCATGCTCTAGGCCTTTATTGCTACTTTTAAATTCTTGTTCTCTGTTCATTTTAAAAAAAAACAATCCCCCCACTTTTGAACCTCACTTTATCCAACTCTAAGTTTCTGGCATCTTCCAAGTGCCTTTCCTATTGCATTCTTGTTGCACTTAAGTATCTGGTTTACAGTTTTTAATCTCCAACTTCTAATCTTTAAAATTTTCAATAATGAATCTACCTGTCAACATCCTTTGTGAGTGAAAAGTCCATGTGGGCAATTTACTCAGTCTCTTAGCCTTGACCTTCCCAATGCTAACAAACTCATCCCCGCTCTTCACTCATGCTCACCCATGACACAGCCTGGATACAGTCATCACCTGTAACCATATCCAAAATCCCACTCTGTGGTCACAATTCGGCTCTTATATTTTGTATGTGTGATGACAACTTTCTCCATCTTTTTATGTCCTGGGAGTCTTATCTCATTCTGTAGCCCCTTATTCACTTATTTTCCTTTCTAAGACTCATGGACCTGCTGACTAATTACTTAAAAGAGCTCTCACCAACACCTTGGTGATATTTTATACAACCTAGAAATCTAGAGGGTTGGATCAATTCTATAATCTATCTTCACTGTTCCTATATCTCTCTTTAAAAAAAATGTTATTTATTCATTTGACAGAGAGAGAGTGAGAGAGGGAACACAAGCAGGAGGAGTGGGGGAGGGAGAAGCAAACCCAAAGTAGGCCTCTATCCCATCACAACTCAAACCTATGTCTAATCTCCTGGGAATGGGATGGGAGGAGTCTAAGCATGCAGATTTTGTATAACAAAACGACGGTTTTAAGACTGTTTTTGAAATTAACTAGGACTTCTCCAGTTAATCTTGTCTACTCCTTTCCCATTGTATGCTGACCTTAAGCCCCCAAGCCAACTTCCACCCACTTTACACTTAGTTGATGATGATCTCTTCCCAGAGTAGGAGAGGCAATCAGGCTTCAACACTTTCAAAATCTCAGCCCCCATATCCCATCTAAAAACAGAAACTGTGTCCTCTTTTCCTATTCTTCCAAGTCTCAAAACCTCCCCAAACTGTATCACCCAGTTTTCTTCGAAGGCCGAAAAATGCCTAGTGACTAACCCACAGCATCTACCCCCAGCTTCCCACTAGCCTGTCACCAAAAGTGTCTACAAAAGACACCAATAACCTTCCAGCTGTCAAATGCAACCAGATTGGATGATTAGTCTTTCCCTTAACCTACTTTTCTGTTGCATGGGATGTTTTTGTCCACTTCATCCCTTAGGTCCCAGTGACCACTCTGCGTTAGTCCCTATTGGTTCCCCTTGCACCTCCTACATCTAATGGCCATGTTGCTTAACTTCTCAGGCCTCATTGCTTGTCCACTCCCCTCTGTACACTTTCAAGACTTTAATGATCAGGGGCCCCTGGGTGGCTCAGTTGTTAGGCATCGGCCTTGGCCTTCAGCTCAGGTTATGATCCCAGGGTTCTGGGATCAAGCCCTGCATCAGGCTCCCTGCTCTACAGTAAGCCTGCTTCTCCCTCTCCTGCTCCCCCTGCTTGTGTTCCCTCTCTCGCTGTGTCTCTCTCTGTCAAATGAATAAATAAAATCTTAAAAAAAAAAAACTATCACATACAATACTCAGAACTATGGAATCTTTATCTTGCCTGGATCTTTCCATTTTGTTCGGACACTATTATCCAACTGGCTGACAAAAATGTCCATGTGAACGTGACCAAGTGACAATAAACTCAACTGACGGAAAACGGAACTCATGAACGCTCTTCTCCCCAGATTCCCTACAGTATGTGGTGGCACCATTCACTCATTAAAGCTCTCACCCTCATTTCCTACAACCTTTACTTCTTGCACCAGGTCCTGCTGAGCTGACTTCTTTAATATCGATGAAATCATCTCTTCTCACTTAGTCCAAGTTTTTATAACCCTTCCTTTGAATCACTGTTAAAAGCCTTCCTACCATTCTCCTTGTTCTATCTAGCTTCACTCCTGTTTCTCTGCACAAACACATATTCTAAAAAAAAAAAAAAAAAAATTTGTCCTCCTACATGGTGATGCAAGTGATCTTTCTAAACTACAAGTCTGTTCATATCACTCTCAGTATTAAGAGCCTTAATTGGATGCTTGTTACCAAGAACTGGAGGTGAAATTCCTCAAACCCTTTAACCCTTTATGACTGACCCAAGTTTACCTTCCCAGCCTACCTATTTCTCATTGCATTTTATCTCACACCTTACTCTTCACACTTCCACTTCTTTACCATGTATATGATTGGCCTGGTGGAATTCTCACACTGTTCTACTGTTCTTAATAGCCACCCATTCTGGTAGACTGTCAGCTCCTTGAAGACAGACACCTGTATCTATGTCCCCACAAGCAAGATCCCACTAGAAATTTAATAAACATTGTTGACTGAGAGACCATGAAGCGTCTTGAAAGCAAAGAGTCATCCAGAACTACGCCTGCCATTGTTGAATCAATAACATCTTTCTAGGAAAACTTTCATCTTCATCCCAATTTTTCAGCAACTGCAGGTGTGCTTCCTAACTTCTAATTCATCTCTGACTGGACAGTAAGGAGGAGCCAGAGAGCATTAAGAGTTAAGAATGATTCTACAACAAGCAGAAAATGGTTCTGGTTCACGTGAGTGCCTGTTTCAGGTCTCCAATGTCTATACTAGACTTGACTGACTTGACTAAAGGACATCAACATGCAGCGGAGCTCAGACAAGGCGCGCACCTTCTACACAGCGACAGCCCTCCTGTAGCACCCGGGCGTACATGTCCACTTTGGATTGGGAAAGGAGCTGGTCCCCGGTCAGGTATGTGTTGTGAGACGAGGCGATGTAGTAGTTGCACAAGGGCTGATCCATGTCCTGGTACACTTCATGGTGCAGTGGGTTAAATATGTCACAAGCAGGACTACGCATGAAGTTGGTGAACCCTTTGGAAGAAAGAGAGAGTGAAGGACTCTAGGTTTCAAAGCACAGGTACTTACTTGACCCCACTGGGGATAACAGAGATCAAAGTACATTCATAGTCATTAGCTTACTGACACTCAGGACAGCTACTGGGAGGAATACTAAAGCAATGATATTTGCTTCAGGTCAGAGTGTCAAAAACAGAAATATGACGGGGGATAGCAGTTTAAACATAACCAACAGAGAAATCGGTCAACTTTTCAAGAATTTTGATTAAGTCCGTGGGAGAGGGCTTACTGCAAAGCCATTGAGTAGTTATGAACTCAAGCTAGCACTGCGGAGCATGATCTAAAGCGTGACTGACGCAATGTTCAAGCCATACTGACACAAAGTGCTACATTGATTGACGAGCAACATGATAAGCTATTAATTCAAAAAATAGTATTGTTAGTGCCATAGTTGAGGCTGCAGCTCAAAAGTTAGGTACTGCCTAAATTCAGAATGTGATTATTTGACTATGAAATTGGTTTGGGAAGATGCTGCTAGTAGCCGGCAACTTTTTATAACTTTAAAACAGTGTTTAAAGATTATGCAGAAATACAGAGAGCAAACTGACAGTTGCCAGAGGGGAAGGGGTGAGGGGCTGGGCAAAAGGGGGAAGTGGGAGATCTAGGCTTCCAGTTCTGGAATGAACAAGTCATAGGAATACAAGGCACAGCATAAGGAATATAGTCAGTGATATTGTAACAGCGATGTAACAAGACAGACAGTACCTACACTTGTGGTGAGTACGACATAATGTATAAACTCTTCAAATCACTAAGCTGTACACCCAAAACTAATTTAACATTGCCTATCAGCTATACTCAAATAAATACATAAATAAATACATATTATGTAGAAAATCCTATCAGTTTTCTACAGTTTTTCAAAAACATAATACCTGAGTAGAATAGGCACTCATTAATATATGAATAAATACGGGAATGATCCACAAGTACCTAAGTGGAATCATCAAAGTAAATATTTTCAAGTCTTCAAGAATTATGTGGGTAAAACTGTGTCTCTAAATATCCTCTAAGACTCTGAAGAATTTCTTCATGCCTATCCTTACGTCCATAATGAGGAAATCATGTTTAATTCCATTTTGGGGGGTCCCACCAAAGAAAACATTCATTTCTTAGTAACGAAATGGCCTAAATTATTTTATCCTCTCTAGTTGTTTTAAAAATGGTTCTTAATGACATAAGTTTTAAATTATTCCTTTCTTTTAATTACCCTCCACTCCAGGAAGTAAACAGGTGATATCAAAACCCTCTTGTCCACACTGAGCCTGAAAATAGGGGGGGAATAGAGGCCAACAATCTAAAATAATAAAATAAATCATGGCTTTGGATGCTCTTGAGGGCAATGTGGTGCCCCAGTGGTCTTCCATTAAGATTGTTGGTTCTGCCTGGGACTTGATCTCCTGTTGGGTAGCAGCCTGTAGTTTATTTTCCCACATATTTTAAATACATATAACTTATACATACACATAGCTATACTTACATTTATATGTAAGATCCTAAAAGCTAAATTCTGAGTATATAACTGTGGTCAAATTACTTAATTTCTTTGAGAGCTTCACTTTCCTCAACTATGTAATAAAATAGCTGTATTAACAAAATTTGTGGTTCCAACAACTTCTCCACTGCTACCAACTAGGTAAAATAAGTTCTTTGCCAAAATTTTTAAAGAAACGTGTACTTTCAAGTCGCTAGTGTCATATGTTAGTTATTTTAAGACCAAATTTCCTTTTTTGAAAGTACCAGGTTGAAGCTGTCCAAAATTAGCCATTTGAGAAAAGTCCAAATATTTCTTGAGATCTATCATATGCTTGGTGGGATAGAGTTGATTTGCTTGGAGTGGAAAATGCATATATATCATCCTTACAGAAGTAAGAGAAAGAGCAATATCACGGCATCTGTTTCGTAGGAAAATATGTTGTGTCTTGAGTTTTATTTGAATCATCTATAATCCATGAATATCTCCTGATTTCTCTTTCTAAAAATTTTGCTAGAATTTAACTTAGCAACTGAATTGAGAAATGAGAAATTAAGAATATTGGTTATTTTAAGGGAGGCAAACCCTAAGAGATTCTTAACTGTAGGGAACAAACTGAGGGTTGCTGGAGGGGAGGTCGGTGGGGAGATGGGGTAACTAGGGGATGGGCATTAAGGAGGGCATGTGATGTAATCAGCACTGGGTGTTATATGTAACTGAAGAATCACTAAATTCTACCACTGAAACTAATACTACACTATATATGAGCTAACATGAATTTAAGTAAATCTCGAAAGGAAAAAAAGAAGGAATATTGGTTATTTTACCTTCTATGCCAAGAACATTTTTCGCCTTATTTTCTTCTGAAACTTCAAATTTTCTTACAATGTCAAGACAATACTCTGTTGTCACATTATTCATCTAAACAAAACAGAACATTAGTAGAGCACCTACAATTTCATGAGATATTTTCCTCTACACACTTTTTTAAGTATCCCTGATCCAGTGCAGAGTAGTTAAATGAGCAGTGTTTGAGATTACTAGTGTCATAGCAACTTTATCTTTGGAAAATGATCATCTCAATCTTCCCACGTTATCTTTCAGATTTAATCAGTGAAAACATCCCTTCAAGTACTAGACAAAAGTACTCCACGAAGCAAGATTTTTTTTTTTTTTTTTTAGATTTTATTTATTTATTTCACAGAGGGAGAGAGATCACAAGTAGGCTAAGAGGCAGGCAGAGAGAGAGGAGGAAGTAGGCTCCCTGCTGAGCCGGGTGCCCCATGCGGGCCTCGATCCCAGGACCCTGAGATCATGACCCGAGCCGAAGGCAGAGGCTTTAACCCACTGAGCCACTCAGGCGCCCTCCACAAAGCAAAATTAATAAAATTAAACCAATAATCAGTGCAAATCCACTGCCAAAATCTACGTATTACAAATTAGTAGCTATCTGCAAATTAATATTTTCTAGACAAACACTAAAATTTGCCAATCATAAATATAGACAGAAAGAAAATGATTTCCTATCAAAATGGAATGCTCTAGGTAAATCCATACGTGTGTAGATCTATAGATCTTCCTAATGAATCACAAGAGCAACCTGCTGTGATGTTTTGAGATCACAAAGGCGAGCAAGAGAAAATAAAACCAGAAAGCTAGGTGAAGCAGCTAGCATAACAGAATTCTGGAGCTAGATGGCTTGTGTTCAAATCAGCCGGCTTACATCAGTAACAGTGAGATCCTGAATGAGTCACTTACCTTCTCTGCGGCTATCTTAGAAGGCAGTTGTGAGAATTAAATGAATTACTATCAACGCGTGACATCAAAAAGGCAGTGCAGCCTACTAAGAGTCATTCTCAAGGTTGCTGCATGAACGTTACAAACTCAGTGTCACTGGGAATAGCAAACTCTTCCGGAATAATTTCTTTAATTGAATAGCAACATGCAGGATGCGATATTTTGATCAAAATTCCACTGAGCCCCACAGTCTAACAATGACATTTAAAAATACTAATGAATAGTGATAGAGGAAGCTAATCCTATGAGCCAGGATTTCATATTTCAATGCTGTTTTTCAAATATTCTATTATCTCTTAGGTTCGATACTTAACGTTTTAAAGAAATCTAATTTTTCTAAACTGTCTATTTGATAGCATTTAAACGTTTTGCAGGGGAACAAAAGCTCTGTTATGCAGCTCTTTTTTGCCTGCTTGCAAGAACGGAGAATGCTTTTCCCCCAAACCAGCTGTGTAATATGCCTGATGCATCCGCTGCGTAAACTTTACAACCCTCACTACATTCAGAGGCTTATATTACCAGACAACATCAGAAAACACCATAAAATAAACGAAACCCTGCTGCCCATAAGAATCCCATTGCCCTACCCAGGCTTGGAGCAGGTAGGTCATTAATTTGTCCGCAGTGTACTAGAGAGATTCACCGCGTGCAATCTAAAACACAAGTAATTTCTCACAAAATAAAAAGAGACAAATTGATAACAACAACGGAAAATTCATGTGCCATGGGAAGCCCGAGTTTACACTGCAATTATTCAGTTTATGAGGCTGTTTGTTCAGAGATGTAGGGGTCTTGTCCTGGACTCAGATAGTCTACCAGAAGTCCAGGAGATCTAAAAAACAAACAACAGAATAGTGTCATCCTGGGCTAGAACTAATTGGAGATGAGCAAAGAATGTTCAAGATACAAAGCAGAATGTGTTAACGAAAAGCATCCTATTTGGGAAGTATTCAGTAAGTTGGTGAAAGTATCAGTAGACATTCTAGGAAGCGCACAATTTTCTGAGCACCATATAAAAATAAACGTGAGGGGTGCCTGGCTGGCTCAGTTGGTAGGGCATCCGACTCTTTATCTCAGGGTCATGGAAGTCAAGCCCCACATTGGGTGTGGAGCCTACTTAAGAAAAAAAAAAAGAACAGAAAGAAAAAAATGGGAGATAATCAATTTCCTACCAAAATTCAAGTATAAAGGATTAACTCAGTGAGTGACATACAGTAATATAATAATGAGAAATGAAATGCACAATTCATTCAGCTTCCCTGCTTCCCCCATCCCCTGGTCTAATTTATTAACTTCCCAATAGCAAAATCCTGCATTTTCTACAACTCAATTTTTCAGACCTTACTTAAAAAGTTATTGTGAGATTTTACTGTGTGAATCAGGGTTCGACATAGGTTGAATCTATACCCTTTATGGTTCTTTTCCCCTTGTTTTGTGACATAGAATACGGTAAAATAGAAAACAACTTCTCTCTAGTCTGCTCCTATTTGTCATGGAGCTCATTTGTAAGTTTTGTTTGCTATCAATATCTGAGCCACTTGCTGTTTCCAACACAGAGGACTATTCTTTCTATACCAGGAAACAGGTGCTAAAAGAGCTGTAAAAAAAAAAACTGAATATAATAAGGATTCTTTACCTTTATATAATACAGTTGGTGCTGTGCAGTTTAGAAAGAGCCTTTACACACAATCTTAAAAAGTTCTTACAACAGTCTTGTAAACTTGGGACTTTAATAAACCCCATTTTAAAGTATGAAAATTTATGCTAGGTAAGGTTCACTATGTCAAAGTCAGAAAACCAACAGAAGGCAGGACCACAGACCTGATTTCAACCTTCTGACTTCAGATCCAAAGCCTTTTCTTTTACATTATACCTATTGTCTGAGAGTCCTTCTTTATTTGTACCGAAAAACTGAAATGCTTACTTTTAAAACTGGTTGTTTTTTCAGTAAAGCTGAAACTCCTAAATCTTAACTTCTTAACTTTTGAGATGCTTTAAGCTCTCAAGTTAAGTTATTGTAGTTTAACTTCTTTTATTATTCCAGGTTGGACTCCATTCTCTTTTCCCTGTTTGCTATAATACTTAATCTCATCCAAAAAAGACTAACTGGCCCTCATGTTAAAGGTCAACCCACTTCAGATGGACTAGTTGTAGAAACCAAAGTCATAGGTCTCTATATAACATACTACTTTTCTGATACTAACTTTTTATCTCCAGTTTGTAAGGTATCCGGCAAAGCTTGGACAATGAGTGAGAATTTCAAAACAAAGTCAGAAGTAAATAATTACATTTCTTATAGCTATGATTCCCAAAGCACACCAAACACAAAACTCATAAGATAATCTGCAGAGAATTTTAATATTGCTAAACTCTTTTCAATTTATTTTTATCAAAGTAGTATATTCAAAATTAAGTCAAAACTAGGATGCTTATGATTGAAAGCAGAATTCCCCCTTCTATACTGAGAACCACTCTCCAAAATAAAAAGTCAACATTTCTAGATATTTCCATTGGAAGGAGTCTTTATATTCCTAATTATTATGTAAATTATGCTATTTTCTGTTTTTATATACTTTAAGCATTATCACTTGACTTTTTTATTGTGTTAGATAAATATTTAGCTCGTTGAGGCCCACAAACTTTCTCTCTCTCTACCCCTCCACCCAGGATAGCTATATCTTAATTTTTATTAAATTACTATTCAATGTTGTGTTATTCTGATTATGCAAATGTTGAACACTGAGTCTATTGTATAATGATTGTGTTTCTTATAGGATTTTTTCCCAATCTATTAATTACTGCAATTCCTACCCATTTGGTTAATTTCTAGTGTCCCTCTCATAAATTCTTCCTAGTGGCTCTAATAGCTTCTCAGTTACCAAACACAACAAATAACCCATGAACTCCAATTTCTTATCCCCTATAAAAGTCCTTCTTCTTCCAGGCTGGTGGGAGTCCAGCATTTTATTCAGCTTTTGTTCTGACTTCTTCCACTCATGCTCCTCAGAGAACGCTCAGAAAGCAAATTATGTATTTCTTGCATGTGTTTTTGGGTACTTGTGCATGTTTTACTCTGCACACACATTCGGCAGACAGATTAGCCAGGTAGAAAATTCTAGGTCAGAAATCGTTGCTCCTATGTTTTTGGTTTCCGGAGTTGGCTGATGAGAAGTCTGATGCCATACTGATGCCAATCCTTTGACAGGACCTGTTTTTGCTTGTTAATTGGATCAGTGTTTTTTTTGTTTGTTTGTTTTTTCCTCTTTCTTGCTTTATATAAACTTTTAGGGTTTCACTTTATCCCTGGCATTGTGAAATTTCACTATGATTTGTCTCTGTGTGGATCTTTTTTTTTTTTTTGAGAGAGAGTGCACGAGTGCAAGGAGCAGGGAGCATGGGAGCAAAGCAGAGAGAGAGAGAGAGAGGATCTTAGCAGTCTCCCCACTGAGCACAGAGCCCAACCCAGGCTCAATTTCACAAATCTGAGGTCATGACCTGAGCTGAAATTAAGAGTCAGACACTCAGCCTACTGAGCCACCCAGGTGCCACTCTGGGGATCTTTTTATATTCATTGCACTTTGCACTCAGTGGCCCTGCCAATCTAGAGAGTTCTAAATTTCCATGCTAATCATTTTTTGTATTATATATTTTATAATTTCCTCCCTTATATTTTTTCTTATCTTTTTCTGAAATTCTGATTATTCAGAGAGTGGAACTTCTGGATCAATCCACTAATTTCCTTATCTTTTCTTCCTGTTTTCCATTTCTTTGTGTTTGTTCTACTTTATGGGCAATTTTCTCACTATCTTCTAAGCCATTTATTGAATTTACTTCTCTGCTCTGCTCTTCCTCTGAACCGTCTTTTCCCAGAGCATATTGCTCTGGCTTCATGGCTGCAGTTTTTTTGTGTTCCATCACTCTGATATTAATGGTGTTTTTAAAATGTTCTTTTCCTTGCATTACCTCTATTTCCTCCAAGTTTCTTGATGCTATGTGTTTATCTTGGTCTCTGTATTTTATGGTAGAGGATTTCCTCAAGCGTGGTAACCTTGCCTTTTAAAACCCATTTTTTACATTATGTAAACATGTGTTTAAAACCCAGTCAGTAATAAATGAGTTGGAAGCTCTGTATTCCTGAGCAGAGCTGACTGACTGGCGGGTTTCACTGGAGAAGTCTCTGGCTATACTATTTTATCAGATATCTGATGTAAATATCTTCAGGTTTGGGTTTTTTTTTTCCTGGGGTTGGTATATTAGTTTCCTAGGGCTGCTGTTACAAATGATCACAAACTCAGAAATTGATTCTCTCACAGTTCTAGAGACCAGAAGTCCAAACTCCAGGTGTTGGCAGGGTCGATTCCCTCTGGAGACTCTGAGGGAGAATCTGCTCGATGTCTCTCTCCTTGCATCCGCTGGCTGCTGGCAAACCTTGGCATTCCTTGGCTTGGGGGTTCGTAAGTACAGTCGCTGCCTCCACGGCCTTCTTCTGTGTGTCTAGGTTTTCTTCTCTGTCATTTCTAAGAGCACTCATCATTAGATTTAGGGTCCACCCTAAATTTAAAATGATTTCATCTCAACATCCTTAACTTAATTCCATCTACAAAGACCCTATTTCCAAGTAAGGTCACATTCACAGGTATCGGGAGTTAGGACTTGGGACTTGTCTTCTGGGGCCACTATCCAACCATTATGGCTTATAATATTCTCCTATTTCCTACCTATAATATCCCTTCTATAAATGTGGGAGCAAAGTATTAGAAGACGGTTATGGTTCTCCCACTTCAATGCACAGATGTTCACTTTGTCCTTGAACTCATTACCTAGTTCTCTGAAACAAGCCATCCAAAACTTAGAAGCTTAAAACAACAACCACTTGTCTTTTTCTTCTTATTTTTATTTTTATTTTTTTTAAAGATTTTATTTCTTTATTTGACACAGAGAGAGAGAGAGAGATCACAAGTAGGCAGAGAGGCAGAGAGAGAGGAGGAAGCAGGCTCCCTGCCGAGCAGAGAGCCCGATGTGGGCCTCGATTCCAGGACCCTGGGATCATGACCTGAGCCGAAGGCAGCGGCTTTAACCCACTGAGCCACCCAGGCGCCCTTCTTCTTATTTTTAAATCACATTTGTGCAGGATGGCAAGTGGGGCTGGGTCTGGCTGGACAGTTATTTTGTTGTTCTCACCTACTAGGGGTTTTTCAAGCAACTACAGGCACCCAGTCCCCTGTCTACAGTTGGGTGGTCTAAGATGATGGCCTCCTCACGTGCCTGTGGGGGGGGGGGGGGNGGTCCCGGGTCTCTTTCCCTGAGGAGTCCCTCATCCTCAAAAACACTAGCCTGGTTTCCTCATGTGATAGTTGCACAGTTCCAACAGGTCAGGAGTGGAACCATCAGGGCGCCCGGAGGCTCCTTGTTCATCATTTCTGCCATAATCTATTAGTCAAACCAAATCCCGAAGCCAGCCCAGATTCAAGGGGCAGGAAAATAGAGTCCACTCCTTGATGGGAGGAGAGGGAAAGTCACATTGAGAAGGGGCACGCATATAGGAATAGGGGAATTCCTGCAGCCATCTTCACAGACCGTCTGCCACAATCCCCACGTGGCCAGTATGGGGGGCGGGGGGAGGGGTGCTGGGATGCCTTGGGCTAGACCCTTCCGGGCTATCCTTCCTCAGTTCTGACTTTCACTGTTATGCCAGGTTGGAGGAGGGACAGTTGCCCTGCTGCAAGAGGTAGGAGAGAGGATCTAGAACCTCTCTTCCAACCCGTGCCTGTGTTTGTCACCCTACTTCATCTCCTATTTTCAAGAGCATCATGTGACTTCGATTCTTGAGCTTTTCCAGGATTCCACTGAGTGAATGAAGTCACTTCGTGTTAGGCTTGAATTTCAGTGCTCTGGGGTCTCCTTTAGATCAAATTTCAAGATTTTGTTGTTCCTGTCTCCTTCCCTGTTCTCTTTGTTCTTGTAGTTTTACGCAGAAGAAAAAAGTCTCTTTCCTGTATCTTGGGTAATTTCAGAAGGGAGTGGAGGAACATCGCTAAATGAACGGTCCTTCAGTTTGCAACTGAGTAAGAAAAAATCTACTTCCCCAAACTGGCTACCTCTAACTCATCCTAAAACTCAACCACAAATTTCAAAGTGTTTGAATGTATGACTGCTTCACAGAAAATGTCATTTGGGAACTACATTCAAGGCAGCAAAATATTACAAGACACAATTACTCTGAAAGCTCTCTCAATTGCTTTAACCGTAAATAATTAGGTAAATGAAACAAACTCAGGAAGGACTCTTAACAGGAATGCTTTTATGCTGAGGAAAATGTTTAGAAGAAAATAATAAAGACACACTGACACCAAAAATAGTTATAAATGAAGAAGTGTTTATAATTATTTCTCATAGAGAGACAAGGTTGGAATGACCATGACTCTCACCCAGTCATTCTGGATTGAGTAAAGGATAATGAAGGGAGATGGCGCAAGTGACACTGGTAATTGGATCAGAGAATCAAGGGACCACTTCAGCAGAAAGAATAAAGACACAAAGGGGGTGTTAGAAGCACCACAATGAGATAATGTATATAGATCCATGTCAGATAAACACAGTAACAGTAAGAGGAAGGCCCTCTAGCAGGAGATCAGTAAAGCTCTGAAAATTCCCCTGGAATTAACCATCCATATGTATCTTTCAGATGAAAGTGCTACATAAAGAGAAATCTGCTTTTGATTTATCCACGGAGGTGTAGCCTTTGCACTTAGTAAACAGTTAGGTGGTTTCTCAGACTGCAAGGATGCTTCATTCGTCCTGTCTTCACTGCCTCTTTCCTCCATCCACAAGAAACAAAAGGATAGAAAGAAAGGAGAGGCTTGTTAAGAAAAGCTGTCAGGGGGATGGGGGAATGAAATCCAATTATCGCTCCTGAACCAAAACTCTGAAAAGCACTGAACACAAAACACATCCCGCCCTAGTGCCAGCAAATGGATGATAAATCTGGAGGAGATGTAGACTGCTTTTTGGCAAACATAGGGGGTAAAAATGAAACCAAAAAACCTCAACCAGACCTAATACTTTGGAATCACAGACTTGTGGATGTCGGGGATCTTTATTTGTGGTTGGAAGGAAGCAATGAAAGGGAAATGTCAGCCAGCTGGTTTCTTCTTAACTGGCACTTCGTGGATATAAAACAGAGAGAGAATTTCTCGTAGTACATCCATGTTTTAAAATGAAAGACCTAATCAAACAGCAGTTGGACCTGTCAATGGTATGAATTCCGGTCTCAGAAAGCTTCAGTGAAATAAAAATCTGACCCGTGGGCCAATATTTGATTTCACATAATCTTTGACAACATATGTGACCAGCAGTGATATTTCATTTCACAACTGAGTAAATCTGTAAAAGTTGAATACTCTGGTGTCTACACTAATCTTACGCCATCAGAAATGAATGGATTACCGCCATATGAATCGTCAAATTGCCTCCAATTTGTTCCATTGTGAAAATCCCGTTTTAAAACTCAAAACCCCACGAAACTCTTAACTGATGACTCTCTTGCTGCACATTTAGATTGTGCCCAATTTTTCTCTATTTTAAAGAATGCTGAAATCCACAAAGTTATATCCTTTTTTTTATGTATACAATTATTTCCTTAGAATGAACCACAGAAGTAAAACAGATTGGTCAAAGTTTAATAAATTATATAAAATTTGATAATGAAACTGTCCTAAAGAAAGACTATACCATTCCACAACTTCACTGGAAACGTAAGAAATGGACACCATGTCTGATAGTATTTTTTTTTTTAACCTTTACTAATTTGGTGGGTAAAAAATGGTCTTTTCATTTTATTTCATATATTTGAATTCCTAATGAAGGGCGAACTTTTCAATAGGCTTATTGACTTTTATGAAATTTTTTATGTTTCAAATGTTTTATCACGTTTCTATTTGGTATTCTTTTTTTTTTTTTCCTCAGTAGCTATGACAGCACTTTCCATATTAAGGAATTTCACTGTTTCTCCCTTTGTATGTTACAGATATTTTCCTAGTTTGTGCTAGACATTAATTTTATGGTGTTTGATAAATTGGACCACACAGAAACTTAAAAGTTTCAAGACATTAATATTTTTCTTTATGGCTTATGTGTCTTGATATATGATAATTTTTTAAAAATTTCTTTCAGATTATGCCCAGATGTAGCTTCAAGCTAATTTAGAAAATTAAACTGGATACAGGTAATCATCTGCCAGGGGCAGATGTCATAGAACACCGCCTTCTGTTTTCCCTAACAAAAATTTACTGGTTGAATGTCAATAAAACCAAAAGGAGGGAAGAAACACATGCCCCCTAGCAAGTGACATCCACTATTGCTATTCAAATGGACTGGGTTAATTCCACTTGTCCAAATGAATTTGAAGTCAGTAGTTTTAAATATTGTAATTTTAATCTGTCACACTGCTGTTCTTCTGAATATCTATGTCAAAGGGCCTTCACATTCATCATTACAATCAATGTTCAATTTGACACTGTGAGGTTGGAAAGGTAGGTATCAGCTCCCTTTTATAGATTAGGAAACAAAGGGTTAGAAACTATAATGTATGAACTGCCCAAGATTCTCCAACCAATAAACCTGTAGAGTGTGGAATACAGATCTTCCGGGCTCCCAGTCTAATGTTCTTTCTATTGAATTAGAGGAGTTGTCCAGGTGAGAGTGCAAAAGTAGTTACAAAAGCAGAAAACAGAGAAGAGATGTATGTAGCAGGGCATATTTTCCAGGAGGAAAAAAATTCTTCTATTACTCCATCCCCAAGTTGTACCTGTATCATAGCTAACTTTGTTAATGGAGAATCTCTGCCTTTGCTGAATTAGCAAGCCAATTAAAATAACTGATTTTGATAGAAACATTTTGCTAACACTTAATCCTTAAGAAAACACCAAAATCTATTAAATCTGAATCTGTTTTTCCTAAAATGTATGTGAGTGGAATGGGGTAAAGTAAATTATTACCAAGTCTAGTGTATCTTTTTCTGACAACCAAGTTTGCGATTCTCCAACACTGAGTGACCAACAATGCAATTTAGTTCTGACACTAACTACCTGAAGTTAACAATAGACCCCACAGGTTAAGTGTTCAATCCCATAGAATGCTCCACCTCAGATTCTAGCTGCCAATGAAGTATTCAGGCTACCCCCATTTCTGCTTGGCCTACTACAAATTTGGGGATTCTGTTAAGGGAAAAACAGACCATGGGGCACCTGGGTGGCTCAGTCGGTTGAGGGTCTGACTCTTGCTTTGGGCTCAGGTCGTGATCTCCTGGGTCCTGAGATCCAGCCCCACTGTCAGACTCCACACTCAGCAGGGAGTCTGCTTGAAGATTCTCTCTCTCTGCCCCTCCCCCACGTGCACACAGGCATGTGCGTGCTCTCTCTCTCTCTCAAATAAATAAATCTTAAAAAAAAAAAGAAAAGAAAAAACAGGATCGCCTGGGTGGCTCAGTGGGCTGGACATGTGCTTTTGGCTCAGGTCATGATCTCGGGGTCCTGGGATCAAGACCCGTGTCGACTCCCTGCTCAGCAACAAGTCCGCTTCTCCCTCTCCCTCTGTAATCTCTCTCACTCTCAATCTCTTAAACAAATAAATAAAAATCTTTAACAAAAAATAAAAATTTCGAAATTAAAAAAAAAAGAAAGAAAAAAACAGACCTAAACATTTTTTAAAGCAATAAAAACAGATTTTAATCAGTAATTATTATAATAAGGGAATTAATACTGGTTCAATTCCAAATACAGGATGTACAAGGGGGCTTTATACCCAAGAAGCTGGGTGGGGGTCAGTGGAGGAAACATCAGGGGTAAGAGGGGATTCTGGCTAGACCTACTTAACAGGGTTCCTGCTGAAGGAAAAGAGGCGATTAGATATCACCTAGGAGATGGTGAAAGATAAGGAATTTTATCAGATATCGAGGTGATCAGGTATCAAAGATGTGGGTTTTGGTTAAAGGGACTTAGCAGGATTCTTGCTACAGCTGGACTCTTGAAGAGAAGGCCCAACGACAGTGCCTAGTCAAAAAAGGACTCAGAAGAGCCTGCCTAGAGTTTAGTCAAGGAGAAAGCCTGTCGGTTCCCATAATTCACTAGAATGACTACAGAACTCAGAAAAGTGATTTACTAGGACTGATTTACTACAAAGCATACAGCTCATGAACAGCCAAATGAAGAAATGCATAGGGCAAGTATGTGGGAAGGTATTCAGAGCTTCCATGCCCTCTCAGGTTACACCCCTTCCCCTTTCCAGTACCTCCTGTAGCTTCGTCAACCCAGAAGCTCTGCAAACCTCATGGGAAAGGGGCTTTGGTAGAGGTCCCATTATGCAGGCATGATTGATTAAATCATTCTTGCCATTGTGACATCTTTAAAACCTAGAGGAAATTATGCTATGTGAAATGACAAAGAAAGACAAATAATCTCAATGATAAAGTGGAATCTAAAAAAGTTAAAATCATAGGGGTGCCTGGGTGGTTCAGTCAGTTGAGCATCTGCCTTCAGCTCAGGTCACGATCTCAGGGTCCTGGGATTGAGCCCCACATAGGTCTCCCTACTCAGCGGGGAGTCTGCTTCTCTCTTTCCCTCTGTCTGCCACTCCCCCTGCTTGTGCTCTCTCTCAAATAAATGAAGAAAATCTTAAAAAATTAAAAAATCAAAGTCATAAAAGCAGAGTAGATGCTGGTTGGTTGCCATGGGCTGGGGGGGGGAAGGGGAGAAAGTTAATCAAAGAGTGCAAAGGTTTACTTATGCAGGATGAATAAGTTCTGGAGATCTAAGGTAGAGCATGGTGATCATAGTTAATAATACCAGATTATATAGTTGAAATTTGCTAAGAGTTGATTTTAAGTGTTCTCACCACACACACACACACACACACAAATCATAACTATGTGAAGTGATGGATATGTTAGTTAGCTTGAGTGTAGTAATCATTTTACAATGTACACATTATATCAAAACCTCACATTGTACACCTTAACATACACAATTTTAGTCATATATAACTCAATAAAACTAAAAAAACAAAAAAATCCATTTATTCTACATCAGTGAGAAACAGAGTTTAAGGCAATATAAAAAAAAAAAAAGTATGAGAAGACTAGCCTTGTTGACCACAATTCAAACTACACAGTATTAAAATTAAAAGTTCTTATTTTACGGCGCTTGGGTGGCTCAGTTGGTTAAGCAACTGCCTCCAGCTCAGGTCATGATCCAGGAGTCCCAGGATCCAGACGCATCAGGCTCCCAGCTCAGTGGGGAGTCTGCTTCTCCCTCTGACCCTGCCCTCTCTCATGCTCTCCTGCTCCCTCTCTCATTCTCTCTCTCAAATAAATAAATATAGTCTTTTAAAAAAAGAAAAGTTCTTATTTTTAAATATACTTAAGGGTTCTCTTTGGTAATCAGGACTTAATTTACTAAGTCTCCTGATATGATCCAACGTCAATTTCCTATCAGAATTATCAATGAATTACTATACTGCTAGTTAAGAATTATGTCATAGTTGGTGTGCCTGGGTGGCTCAGTCAGTTGGGCATCTGCCTTTGATTCCAGTCATGATCTCTGCATCCCGGGATCGAGCCCCATGTCAGGCTTCCCGCTCAGCGGGACTCTGCTTCTCCTCCCTCTGCCCCTCCAGCCTGTTCATGCACTCTCTCTCTCTCTCTCTCTCTCTCTCTCAAATAAATAAATAAAAATAAAATCTTTAGGGAAAAAAAAAGAATTATGTCATAGTTAACAAATACCTACCTACATTACTAGTATAAAGAAAACACAACCATTATATCTAAAATGAAACACATCAATTAACATCCATTACTTTGTGGGAAAATGTGCCTATCCATATTCAACATATTTAAGTTAAAAAATTATGTGAGTGTTCAATTTATCACTCCCTCATAAAGCTGCTAGAAACCTGTTAAAAATAACTCATAAGATTTTTTTGTGGAATTGTGATCTTTACCCCTCTATCCTAAAAGTAAAGTGTACCTATAACCAACACCAGAAGAAACCTGTATATTCATAAGTATCTTTAAGTAAACATTCAATTCAACAGTCTAATGATACCTTTTGTTCCACCTTCAAAAACTGAGCCAGTTCATCCACAGTTAGGTGATCTTTCTTGTCACTGTAGCTCAGCAGCAGCAAATAAAGGTCCCGTCTCAGTGACATCATTTTGTAGAAAACACAGAATTCTTCAAATGTCAGAGTTCCCTGATTCTCATCTGTATCAGCTTCCTGAAAGGCAGAGAAAAAACAAGGTGGTGTGAGAGCTTGAAATATAAAATTCGGTACTGGGAAATCATATTTACTATAAAAAGGCTAGGACACATTTCACAAATGGTAAACACATTCTTTTCAAGCACATGTAGGTCGATTTAAGTTAACTATTTATTAGGCCACAAAAAATGTTTCATGTTATAAAGACTCAACCTTATAAAAACCAATTTCTCTGGTCACAATAAATTTATAAACAAACAACAAAAAAAAAGCTTTAAAAAAAGTCAGAAGACAACATAATACCTTTCTAAATAGGAAATGAAACATACAAGTAAACACATGCACTACATATTAAAATTTGTATCATGAGTTAAAGCAGTAATTAGAAGGAAATGAAGTTTTCAATTTATTAGAGAGCAAGGTAGACTGAAAACAGATAATAATTCAACTCAAAAAGCTAGAGAAAATTAGGCTAAAGAAAATATAAGGAAATAAATTATAAACAAAAGCAAAAAAGCAATGAAATTGAAAACAGACATATCATCAAAGGGTGAGCAATTAAACCAAAAGCTCATCTTTAGAAGAACGAAAAAGAAATGTTGAGGGGTGCCTGGGTGGCTCAGTGGATTAAGCTTCAGCTCAGGTCATTATCCCGAGGTCCTGAGATCAAGTCCTGCTTCAGGCTCCTTGCTCAACAGGGAGTCTGCCTTTCCCTCTGACCCTCCCCGCTCTCAGGCTTATTCTCTCTCTCTCAAATAAATAAATAAATTCTTTAAAAAAAAAAAAAAGGAAAAAAGAAAAAGAAATGTTGGTCAAGATGAACTATGAACAAAAGAGAAAAAATCTTTAACAAGTTAGGAAAATACTTGTCTCCAACCAGCTTCTAAATGTATTCCAATCAAATATAATTTTTAAATATAATAGAATCTCTCTTAATTTGACACAGATAGCTTTTTGCTCTTACAACCATCAGGATCATTGGTACCTCCTTGTTTTCCCTTCACAGAAATTCAAAAAATCTACCTGGACTGATTTCTAGTTGAAATTTTTCATTTCTAGTAATATTGAGCAAGAAACTTTCAACATGTATCTTCCTTCTGATTGGCTGAATTTGTTAGGAAACCCTTAAATTGTTGGGACTATGTAATGAGTAGCCAATCCATTTACATGATCTTCATTTTAAGTGAACATAGTTGTAACCGAACCAAAACCCTCCCATGTAGTTGAAAGATAGTTCTCTATTTGTGGCAATACAATTCCCCTCCAAAGCCCTCCTCCTCATCTGTGGGGTTTGTTCTACAGCATATGCCTTCCTCTTCTTTCCTTTCTCTTCTGTTCTTCTCCAGTGCAATGTGACCAAGTCCCCCTCTTTGAAAACCACACCCAGCCAAGAGCTTTCCAAGGACAGGACCACAGTAAGAGGTCATGGAATGGAATCAGCTTTCACCTTCCATTCATCATTGCTGCTCATCCCTCATGTCATTCCTGTCCTTCCCGCCTTGAAGAACAGTTAGAAAACAAAACTAGCGCAAAACATTAACCATCAGAAAATATCACACCCTCTGCTTACTTTTACATGTACGAAATATCACCTAATCACTTAGAACAGAAAATTATTGCAAAACACGGATTATGCATATGATTTCCCTCCAAATAAGAGTACTTCCTAAATTAGCATATTAGCAATTACTAATCATCTAACATTGTCTTTGAACTCACTCAATAGAGCTCACTTCTGTACCTTCGATGGAGGTACAGTCCCAGCTGGGTGCCACAGAGGACGTTTGGCCCCAAGGGTTTTCTTCAAGGACTGACCAAGAGGGAAAGAGCATCTCATCTAATACCAACAGGCAGTTGAATGAACTTCTGGAGAGTTCCCTAAATAGAAAGAGTGATACAGCACTTCTAAGCGTCATGGGTTCTAAATCTTAAACTCCTCTGAAATGAAACAGGGCCTCTCGAAGGTTTCAATAAGTGCTATTTTCTCAGGCTACTTCATCTTGATTCTGATCCTCACAAGAGCTCTGCGGGGTGGGTACATGAGATGTTATCACTCCCTAGAAGGGCTTTGATCAGGTTTACTCCATTCTAAGTGCCTGGTAAAGTGCTTATAATTAGTCTCTGAAAACAGCAACAATAAAAACGCATCTTAGGAAGTGAAATCTTGGATACATGTTAAGTTTAGGAAGCTTTTTTTCTTCCTTCACAAAACAAAATGCCTCTCTTTTCATCAAAGAAAAATACAATATGGAACAGGTAATATCAGCTTCCAACAAAACAAAGCAGCCTTTGAAATACCCAAGTACAACAATAACCTCCAATGAGTATTTTACACAAGGCCAACCCAACTGTGAAAACGTACCTGAAACATTTGTCTGACTTTTCTTCGGGGAAGATTGACATTTAGTTTGTGCATCAGTTGGTGTATCTCTTCAATATTCAGTAAGCCGTCACCATTCTTATCAGCTTCCTCAAAGGTCTGCTTCACCCACATGAAGAAAGGTCAAGAAAAACACTTTTTTCATCAAAATAAAAATGGCTCTTCACAGAATACTCCCAAGGACGTCTATCATGAACACGGAACTTGAGAAGAAAGTCTTTGGAGGAGGCCCTGCTTGCCATCCACTGGTGACTGAGCCACCAATAGTGAGCACAAGCAACAGGAGGATGGACACTCGGACCCGATTCCCTTCCCTTTAAAAGGAGAGTCAACCCACGTCCTCCTGAGAGCTGCTTTACCTCACACATTCTTATCCAATGCGTTAAGGAATATGATGTGAAGAAACTGCAAATGTACCAAATTTAGGCCTCGTCTTCTTCCTCTATGACCTTCCAGGTGGTATATTTTTACCTTCACAACACCCCACACTAGACAATGTTTTCAGTTCCCTTTTCTTGGCCCACTCCTACATTTGGAATCTCAGACTGTCTAGTTCAATGCCCTCATTTTCAGATGAGGATGTAAAGCCAGAGGAGAAGAGAGAATTCGTTAAGGATAAATTAGTTAAGAGATCCAGGTTTTTGGTGACATGGTCTGATACTCTTGTTTCCTATGCAGAAGGCCCATCTCTAGACTATGTTCATCTTCCTATTACTAGTTCTGAAGGTTCTTGCCTAATAGTGTCAAACTTCTAACTCCAGGCCAAGTTGGATATGCTAGAGGTTACCCTCAAAATGCTAGTATAATATTAGGTGACTGAGGGTATAAAGCTGAATTTAGATACAAAAGATTTACATCAGGTGAACTGAGGTTTTAAAAACTCCTTAGGGGGAATGGCTCTTGGGTTGTTTTACATGGTAAGGAAGCAGAATAAATGGTAGCCAGTGGATGAACTGAAATCTTTTTTAAAATGGATGATTCATAATTGTTGGGAGTAAATTACAGAAGGCAGGAATCATGTGTATATTTAGAAAACCAAATTGAGCTTCAAAATTTGAACGGGAATGAAGAGTAAAGAAACAGGTGGTGGAAAGATACCAGAAAATTAGAGTAAGGAAAAGGTATAGGTTTTAAACCGACAAATGGGAGAATGGGACTAAGGTGAGAGAAAAGGGGAAATGGATAATATTCGCTTATCAAGCAGATGACATCAAACTGATCTTCAAAGCCAAAATCTTAACAGTCCTCCCAGTGGTAACACAGAACATTTGTATTTCTTGGGGGATTCAAGCTATGGTTGTAGGAGACTATACCTCATGAAGCAAAAACAACTAGATAGTCTTATTTCTTCTCAATTTATATAGTGGTCATTTTCATACTGTAAATACCATGCTTTACATTTTGTTCCCTTTATAATATTTGAAAATAACCAGCCCAGTTCTTTCTAATTCAATTTCTCCTCAAAGAGTTCAAGTAGGACCTTATTATACATGACCCCTGGAAGTTAACAGGTGACCCAGGATGAGGGTAAAAATAACTGAAGAATCAAAAGAGTGAAATATTTGGGCCGATTACTAATATGTATCTGAATGTCATTTTTTTCCTGTTTTCTGGACACACAGTGCCCATCCCTGTCTATTTCTTTTGACTGTGAACATGGCTCTTTGCCCAACAAGGTATTTTGCCAGAGTTCAAAGAAGTGATGACATGAGTCCAATAGTGATAATATTCTCATCCTTTTATTTTATACTTCTTTACCAAAGTCTCTCACAGACTTCTCCAGAGAAAAGGCAAAGACAAGCAAACCCCGAGGAAGAGTATTCTACTGATACAAACCCTAAGGGGAGGCCTATGTCTACAAGGTCTTCAGTGTCAATGCACAAGCGTGCCTTAATAATTGGTTTGGGGGATACACGATTGGTAGGACACAAAAAGAGGTAGAATAAGACCAAGAGTTGCACACTAGCTCTGATTCTTTGTTGACCTCACCCTGTGACAAAGGGTCACTTATGTCACTTGTTGGCCCTTACATTTCTTCCTCTATAAGGTCACTGAACACAACTAGATAACCTTGAAGTCCCTTCCAACTCTAAGAGTCTATGAAAGGAGAAGCCACTCTCTTCCAGTAACAGTACACGTGGTATACGATACAATTACAGGTAAAAGTCTTCTGGTATCTTAAAGCTATTATTCATAATTAAGATGGGAGTACCCAAGAAAGCTCTAAATTAATGATTCACATCATTATGCAGGGTAAGTTTAAGAAGAGAAACTATCATTCTGCAAAGAAAAACTGGGAGAGTAAAAACTGAATGACAAGTTATGGCCTAGAATTTTCCATCAAAAAATACAGGAAAATGTAAAGCCTTGAATGATAGTAGTTACTGTAGGGGTGGGCAAACTTTTTCTGGAAAAGGCTTAATAGTGAATATTTTAGAATTTGTCAGCCATTAGGTCTTACTTGCAGCTATTCAATTCTGCTTCCGTGACACGAAAGTGGCTACAGGCAACACAAAAATTAATTGGCACGGTTATGTTCTAATAAAATTATAATTATGGACACTGAAATTTGAATTTCATATAATTTTCACAATTTCACAAAATATTTCTCTTCTTTTGATTTTTTTCAGCCATTGAAAACTAATTCCTAGCTCAGGAGCACATACAAGAAGGTGATAGGCCAGATGTGCCCTACAGGCTGCACTTTACAGGGTTCCTGATTCATGGGGAAGGTGTAAACCTTCGGTTCACAACATCCATAAGGGACGGCCTAAAGTCCTCTAGAGGTAATAATTTTCCTTATAGGGTCAAGAGATAAGGTGGGGAAATATGGAGAAGAACGAACTGACGGAGAAAAATGGTGAAGCTTGCAGGCTGGGGCCACTGAGATTTCAGACTTTATCTGAATAGGAAAGCAAAACTATGTCAGTCCTTACCTCTCTTTAGCAATAAAAACAGTAGCTATTATTTATAAGCGCTTAGTAGGTATTTAATAAAGCATTCTGTGTATATCAACTCATTTGATCTTCACAAAACTATGTAAGGCACACACTGATTAATCGCCATGTGACAGACAAAGACTCTGAGGCAAAAGAGTTTAAGTGACTTATCCAAAGTACACAGTACATGGCAGATTTGGGGCTAAATGCCAGGAAGTGCAATGCCAGGCTGAGTCCTTAAATACAATACTATATTGCTTGTATTAGAAAAGAGTACTGCATCTACCTCCATGAAACATGGCCATATTGCAGAAATAACTTGAATTACATTTTACACTGGATGGATTTTTTTCATACAGCTGCATAAGATTCATTATTCTCAGTATTCATTCACAGTTGAAAGTTTCAGGCCTATTTGAAATATAGTAATAATGAACATCCCAAAGCTGTTCTCCTCAACTAATGTAATTAAATGTATGCCCAATCAAGGATATTATTCTATTATTAAAGTATTGCCTAAAACCCTATCAAATTCTGACAAATCTGTATGAGAATCATTCCCTGATTCAACATAACTTTCCCTATTTTTGACATCAGATCCTTCTTTATTATTCATTAGTTTCCTCTTTTCTTTTCTCTCCTCACTGACACAAGCATCAACTGTTTCTCTATTTCTCATAAAATTGTTCCCAGTGCAGTTCTGGGGTATTTTCCTTTCCCGGTAGCATATTTTCAGAATATGAAATCCCGTAGCTGTTAACCTGGTTAATTCTAACATGAAAACTTTCTACTGCAGTAAATATGGACAAACAAAATCTATTGAGAGCTAAGCTGGTGAAAATTCATATTAGAATATTATAACTTTAGGATGTTAAATGTAATCCCCATGGTAGCCATAAAGAAAACAGCTATAAGTTATACATAAAAGGACATGAGAAAGGAATTTAAAATTTCTCTACCAAAAAAAAAAATCAACAAAAAAAGTAATGCAGGAAACAAGAGACAAAAAAGATATAAGGCATATAGAAAGCAAATTGCACAATGACAGAAGTAAGTCCCTCCTTATCAGTAAGTACTTTAAATGTAAATGGATTAAATTCTCCAATCAGAAGACAGAGATTGGCAGAATGGATAAAAACACAAGATCCAAAAAACCTGGACAGATTGAGAGTGAAATGATGGGAAAAGATATTCCATGCAATCAGAAACCAAAAGAGAACAGAGGTGGCCCTAATATCAAACAAAATAAACTTTAAATCAAAAGAAGTTTTTAAGATATAAATAAGGACATTATATATTGAAAAAAGGTTCAAAGATATAACGATTATAACAATGACACATCTGATGACAAATCAAAATATATGAAGCAAAAACTAAGAAAACTGAAGATATAGACAGTTCTACATAATAGTTGGAGAATTCAATACCCCACTCACAATATACACAGAGCAGCCAGATGGAAGATAAGGAAACAGAGAATATAAACAACACAATAAACCAATTAGTTCTAACAGACATGAAAAGAACACTCTGACCAACAACAACAGCATACACATTCTTCTCACGTGCAGATGGAACATTTTCCAGGCTAGATCATATTTTAGGCCATAAATTAAGTCTCCAACTTTGAAACACAGATATCATTCAAAGTATCTTCTTTGACCACAATGGGATGAAGTTAGAAACCAATAATAAAGAAAACTAGAAAATTCACAAAATTACGGAAATTAAACAACACACTTTTAAACAACCAATGGATCAAAGAAGAAATCATAAAGGAAATTAGAAAACACTTAAAGACGAATGAAACATAACATACTAAACTTATACCATGAGAGCAGTGCTAAGGGGGAGATTTACAGCTATAAATACTTACATTCAAACAAAAAAAAAGAAAAGAAAAGAAAAGAAAAAAGAAAATACACCTGAAGCAAAATTACATTGCATGTAAACTATACTTCGATTAAAAAATAAATAAATTTTTAAAATAATGACTAAAAATAAAATTCAAGAAAGATCTCAAATTAATCACCAACTTAACATCTTAAGGAACTATAAAAAAAGAAGGCATACTAAATCCAAAGCTAGCAGAAAAGGAAGAAAACAAGAAAGATTAGAGGAAAGAGCAATGAAACAGAGATAGAAAAACAACAGAGAAAAATCAATGAAACCAAATGTAGGCTCTTTGTGAAAAGATCAACACCATTAACAAACATTTAGCTAGCTGGATTAACAGAAAAAGAAAAAGGATTCAAATTACAAAAATCAGAAACAAAAGTGAGGACACATTATTACCAATTCTACAGAAATATAAAGAATTTTAAGAGAGTGCTATGAAAAATTGCATACTAACAAACTGGATAACCTCAATGAAATTGACAAATCCTAGAAACACAAAACCAACAAAGACTAAATCACAAAGAAAATAAAATGTGAATAGGTCTATAACCAGTAGGGTGTTTGAATCAGTAACCAAAAATCTCTTAACAAAGAAAATTCAATATTTGATACTTGAAGTTGATAGTGCCACTGAATTCTACCAAACATTAAAAGAACTAACACCAATCCTTCTCAAAAAATTGAAGAGGGAACATTTCCTAGCTCATTCTATGAGGCCAGCATTACCCTGATATCAAGCCCAAAGATACCACAAGAAAAAAATACATACACAGACCAAGAAACAGTAGTGCAAAAATCCTCAATAAGATACTTGCAAATAAAATTCAGCAGTATATTAAGAGAATTATACACCATGACCAAGTGGGATTTATTCCTGGAATACACCAATGGTTCAACATATGAGAATAGATCAACATCAACATAATGAAGGGGAAAAAAACCACATGATTATCTCAGTTGATGCAGAAAAGCATGTGACAAAATTCAACACGTTTTCATGATAAAAAACACTCAACACAATAGGAATAAAAGAAAACTACCTCAACATAATAAAAGACACATATGAAAAAAAAAACCATAGTAAATAACATTTTCAATAGTGAAAGACTGAAAGCTTTTCCCCTATAATCAGGAACAAGGCAAGGGTGCTGTGTTTCACCACTTTTACTCAACACAGTACTAAGTTTTAGCCAGGGCAAAAGGAAGGAAGGAAGGAAGGAAGGAAGGAAGGAAGGAAGGAAGGAAGGAAGGAAGGAAGGAA
>LNAC01000071.1:2079025-2111068 GCA_002007465.1 Ailurus styani | reverse complement strand
CCCCCCCCCCACCAGGCTGAGCCTGGCAGAACCCCGGTCTCCAATGACATAACTGAGACATGATTAACCAACCCGTGAACTGCCCCATCTCACCTCTCCTGTTCATGAAAAAGGAATATTCCTTTAATTTGGGACACTGATACTACGGTTCTGTGGCTTATACCAGAAAGCAATTTTATTCAGTATTTTTGTTTGTTTTCTACCAAATGTTAAGGAGTTAAGAACTAAATTAACAGAATAAAGCACAGAGAGTTAGCTTCTACGTTTGTGTTTTGTTCACTTAGGAATCCCAGGTGCCTTTATCTGCATGCTGTGAATATTGATGAAAACATCATGGCTCATCAGCTCAGACCTTCACACTGTCAAAATTCCTTTCATGGGCTGAATATTTCCACTCTGCTCAAACAATACCCTGGGTGAGGAATTATAACTAGAGCAGCACGAATTTATCACTCCTCTGGGGGGAAAAAATTAGGGCATACAATGACAGCAAGGAAGTAGTCCCATTCCCTTCATAAACAGGGGCACATGTATTTTAAGACCATTCCAAATGTGAAAAGGGGGGTGCTTGGGTGGCTCATTTGGTTAAGTGTCCGCCTTTGGCTCAGGTCATGATCCCAGGGTCATTGGACTGAGTCCTAATTCGGGCTCCCTGCTCAGCGGGGAGTCTGCTTCTCCCTCTGCCTCTGTGTGCTGCTCCCCCTGCTTGTGCTCTCTCTGTATCAAATAAATAAATAAAATCTTTTTTAAAAAGTGTGAAAAAGGGAATCAAAGCAGTCAACAACTCTACTGCTTTCACTTCACAGATAAGGAAATTGAGGCCAGAAAGGCCATGTCCCAAGACTAGGTTAATACCAGTAGAAGACGTGTCTCCAGACCAAGCACGTTAACTCTCTGGTCGGTAGAGGATCTCAAGAATAGACTTGATCTCAAGAATAGACATCAAGGACACTCAGATGAGTCCCTAGTTTCTTGAACAATTCAGAGAAGGTAAATGGTATGAAGCAAAAAATAACTTCCCCTTCCGTATCTATCAGTTTCCAAACTGCAAATTAAAAAGAGAGAGAGAAAAAGCAAGCAGGAGCTAAATACCTCATATGTAATTAGTACTCAAAGAGTACTTGTTAAACTAAACTGACTTGATCACAAAGCAGGATTTTCTCTAATCCAAATAAACACCTTTCCAGCTACCTCATCTCTCTTAGGAAACTTCAGGCTGTATTTGGAGACCTCTGAGATTGTGGCGCTCAATTCAGTTTCCTCCCGAGAAGCCTGCCCCTGAGTTCATGCCAGCTCGTTTCTATATGTTCTACGCATTCAACTACCTGGGATGAGAGGGAGGAGGGGGCAGAAAGGGGCTAGGGGTAAAGAGAAAGAGAGGAAGGCGGCTTTAAGCCCCAAAACTATAGGAAAAAATAAAACACAGTCTAACACACACACACACACACACACACACACACAGCTCAAAATTAACATTCTAGAGAGGATATTGGTCGTGGGTCCTCTGCCGCTTGGCAAGGGAATCTTCATCGCTGATGCCGGCCATCAGGTACTTGAGGCCTGTGATCCAGGTACGGGCCTCCTCGGGGTTAGAGGTGATGAGATCCAGAGACTCCATGTGGTTGCCATGGTAAATGGTGAAGCAGCAGCTGGGATCGAAGTGGCCCTCCGCTTGTCTGTGGAATATTTCAGACTGCCGACCTTCGGTGACTTTGTAAATGGAGTCGATAAGTACTTCGAGGAAAGTAAAACACAGTTATGTGGCAGGTGAAGACAGGTATAATGGATTTGGAAAAAAAAAAAAACAGCAAAATCACCTTAAATTCTAAAATAACCACGAACAGGGACGCCTGGGTGACCTAGTGGGTTGAGCGTCTGACTCTTGGTCTCGGCCCAGGTCATGATCTCTTGGGTCATAAGATCGAACCCCGCATCAGGCTCCACACTCAGCAGGGAGTCTGCTCTAAGATTCTCTCCCTCTGCTGCTTCCCACACTCGCACACCCTCTCACTCTCTCGCTCTCTCTCTCAAATAAATAAAAAAAATCTTAAAAAAAAAAAAGCATGAAAAAATTCACTGCCTGTGAACTGTGGTATTAAGTTCAAATGTGAAATATAAGCCCTATCATTTCCTACTAGGAACCTTCTCCACATGCCACTTTACCTTCCTGGGCAGCCTGGACAATGTGTGTGTGCCTTCCTAGGCACTGAGTCAGGACATGTTGAAGTTTATGATAGGAAGAGCAATATCCATATCAGGGCGAAAAGACTGATAGAAAAGGAGACTATGAATATATCAAATTTATAGTTTACATATTTGCACAGGGAAAACATACAAAGACTTAGAACCAACTTTGGAGTTATGCATAAGGTGATAGTTAAAAATTGGAAGGAAAAAAACATTTGGTTTTAACTGAGTAGCACAGCTAACTGTGATTGGCATTTCCAGAAAGAATGCCAAGATGGTAAAGGTCAAGCAGGGCTTAGAAAGGTAGAGAGGGATAAGGTGGTATCCCAGAAGGAAAAAACATAACGTACAGAAACATGAGGTCCACTCTAGGGATGTTAAATAAGCCACCTGTGCGAGAGACTGGAAAGCTCAAGAGGGAGCATAATGGGAGATAAAGCTGGAAAGGTAGGGAGAGGCTAGATCACAGAGAGCCTAGAATAAGAAACCAGAGATGAGCATCACTTAGGTAACGAAACAACACTGCACATTTGGATCAGAGAACCACTAGCAAGGACGATTACTTAGATTAGAAGAGTACTTTTTTATTTGTTTGCCTGCTTGTTTTTAAGCGTGAATCAGAAGTATTGCAATCTTATTGATTGCCTCTGTATATCATCTTCTCCTCCACTCTGCCTTCGTGGCAAAGTCACGATTTTCTTCAGGTATCAACTCATTCCCCACATAATTCACAGAGAAATGAGCCAAGGCCTTGCCCCCTCCCCCAGGGCAAGTTCTGGAATGTCTAAGCCATTGGGAAGGCCCCATTCCTATTTCTTATGATTGATTTAGGTGTGGGAATATAATGTAGTTCTAACCAAGGAGACATGGGGCAGTCTGCTTTGGGAGAAAATCCTGGAAAGGGGATCCTCTCTCCTAAAAAAGGAAGCACCATGTTGCTGCTGCCTTGACGACAGGGCCAACTTACAAGGGAGAGAGCCAAGAGCCCTGAGGAAAACACAACTAAAGACTCAACGTCCCACAGCTGGACCTGCCGATCTGAATTTCTTGTTATGTGAGAGGAAATCTTTATTTTTCATGTAAGTCTAATTCAGTCAAAGTCTTCTGCTACTTGAAGATGAAAGCACCTTCACAGACAAAAGCAGAAGAAAATAGCAAAATGGAGACTGGTTAGGAGACTTCTCAATAGGCCAGACAGGTGAAGAGACCATAGACCAGGGAGGTTCCTATTAAACCAGGAAGGAAGGAGATGAGAGAGCCATTACACAGGACCGACCACCGACTTGCTGCTGAACATACGAGGTGTGGGAGAGAAACCTTAGGTAGGGGTCAGATCAAAACTCTTCTGCTTGATATCATTGAAAGTTTACTCACTAATCAGTTAGCTATGCTCAGAGTATGGCAATACATTTTTAAGTCCACTGGATTTATAATACCCTTCACCTTTTATTTAAGTAAGTAAGTAAATAAATAAATGAAAGGCCTCAGGCTATACAAAACCTCCTATCCCAACTAAAAAAATACATCACGTCTTCACCACAGGGGAAATATTAACATTTACAGCATTCAAAACAGGAAAACTTTTATGGATTAAAATTCCCAAGGAATTAAAAAGGCATAAATGGTCATTACTTATTCAGTCTGCCCACATCCTTTAGCAACTGACCCCAAAACTTACAAATATATCAAAGTTTCATAGATCTGAAGCTTCCAGGGAGCCCAGCAACATAATCCAGGTGTAACTGTATCAAGTCAAGCAAAGAATTCAAAGGTTGGTCTTACTTTTTGCCTTCTCACTCTTCCTCGAGGGTCTCCATCGGAGGCGGGTCCGATGCTCATCCAGGTAGAAGAGCCGGACTAGTCCTTTGGTCCCACGTTTCAGTTTGATCATCTGTGTCCCGGACTGCATCACACTCATGCATCTTTCAACTGCAAAAGAGATTAGAGCACGTTCAGCTGTTAAAACAGTACACAAGCAAACCAGTGTTCAGAAAATCTACTGTCAAAAAAAACCTCAGATTTACCTCCCCCCCCCAAAGATTCCAAGGACCAGAAACAAAGTTGGGAAAAATAATCTAGAAAGAGCCATTGAGGATCTGAACGGATGCAGCAGTCTTAAGCCAGTAAAAAAAAAAGCCTTCCTGATTGAAATAAAATTCTACTTCCAGATAAACACTGCATCAATGATACACAGGGCCATTTTTTGTTCTAACTGGCAACACTGGTATGAGATTGATAATTTGATGCTTGGATTTATGTTCAGAAAGCATTTCTCAGACTTCATAGTAAATTTGTGAGTTTTTAGATAGTCAGTTGTAAAAACGTGTTGTGGTAATCCTTTAAAATGCAATCAATAAAAACAGGACTGACAAAATGTTAACAGTTTTTGAAGTTGGATAATGGTTACTTATGGGTTCATATTATTATATTTTTGTATCTATTTGAAAATAGAATATGAAAATATTTAAATAAATATGAAAATAAATATTTTAAAAATGTGATCAGAAAAAAATCACTTTTTCACAATTCAGCATAAGACATTTGTTGATTAATGAAATAAACTGCTAAGCTTTTCCACCTAAAAGAATAACTTAGTGATTGAATTCAGATAATGTCCAGATCTCTCACTGTCCAAGCTAAAACTACCATTTAAATTCTCTCTGCTTTGAGATGAACCTTGTTAAGAGTGGGTGTGGCCTGTTTCTCCTTCTTTGGTAACTGGAAATACTCCTTTCCCATTTCATATGCTTTTGGTGGCCTAGCAATCATCCCAACTAATCAATCACCTGACTGACATAAGCTAAGAGCAAATCTGACTCTTCCAAAGAGCACAAATTCTGAGCTGAGCATGGAAAGGAAACAGAATGGAGCCATTTCAATGGCCAAAACTTCAAAGACACTCCTGCCTGTCCACCCTAAGATTCTATAGTTGTTATGGTTATCCTGGAGGCTGACATTGTCCCTTGGATTCTGCAAGTTGTTCAATACTCCTCCAAAAACTTTATTATATTATCCAGAGATAGCTTCTATTTCATCAACCAATACACAGGCACATATATAACCATGAGAGCACTAGGAACATCTGGCTTTGCGTACCTATCTTATCAAGCAGTACGCCATTAAAAACAGATAAAAGAAACACAAAATAAATTCTGGGTGCCTGGGTGGCTCAGTGGGTTAAGCCTCTGCCTTCGGCTCAGGTCATGATCTCAGGGTCCTGGGATCGAGTCCCGCATCAGGCTCTCTGCTCCATGAGGAGCCTGCTTCCTCCTCTCTCTCTGCCTGCATCTCTGCCTACTTGTGATCTCCCTCTCTCTGTCAAATAAATAAATAAAATCTTTAAAAATAAATAAATAAATAAATTCCAACAACATGAGACTTCAGCTTTTCTGACTATGTGTCCTGTCTTTACCAGGAGAGACAAGGTGATCTTAAAGCTTAACATTGTATCTGCAGGGTACTGGCTAAAAGTAACTTCAGCATAACCAACTTTCATTCTTCCCTGCATGAAGAGTTTTTTCTTCTCCAGAGGAATCAAGGAGGAACTGCATAAAGTTAAGTATGGTTTTAGGATTTGATATTGCAAGGAAAGTGAAGTATAGGCTGCTCTTTCTCATTTTATCTGACATACAGAAAATCCAAAAGTAACAAAAGTAGTGCTTAAGAAAACAAACACACAAACTTAAAATATTTACTTTGAAGCAAAGAGCAAAATTTGAGATTTGGTTTTGCACATGTTAGTGGTCCCCCACTAGTAAGCACCATTCGTTTAGGTAACAAAAGCCCCAGATTTGAATTCTTGGCAGCCACGTTGACCATCTCACACCAGTAATTACAGGGAGAACAGAGTGTCAGTGTTTCGAGATAAAATCACCAAGTCAAACCAACAAAGCCAAAACTCCTAGAAAAACCTGAGAGCTTGACTGACCACTGATAACAACAGGTCATATCAGGACTCCTGCCTGGCTCAGTTGGTAGAACATGGGACTCTTGATCTCAGGGTTATAAGTTCAAGCCCCGCATTGGGTGTAAAGATTACTTAAAAATAACAATCTTTAAAAAAATACTTAAAAATATATAATAATAATAGATGTTCACAGAGCAACTCCTTGTTTCAGGCACAAACCAGAGAAGAAGGAGACCTTGTCTTTGACTTAAAGAAGTTAACTTTAAGAGAATAAAACATCTAAAAAGGTAATTTATTAATGGTAGTTTAGAGCTATGATCAAGAACACAGAATCTGAATCTGGACAGCCTGGGACAGAATTCCAGATCTGCCACTTAACTAGCTGTATGACCTTGTGGAAGTTACCTAGTCCCTGTGTGCCTCCATTTCCTTACTTATAAAATAAGGATAATAGTCTTGAAATGCTGTTGAGGACTGAATGAGTCAATTCATGTAAAGTACTGAAAACAGTGCCTGGCATATCATAAACACTATCATGGTGTTTATTATATATATATTACATATATATGGTTTTATTGTTGAAAACTTTAAAAATAAATGCCAATTCAAAAGCAAAGATAAAAATACTATGGGACTCCACAGAGAAAGGAGAATACAGTGGACTAGAATGAGGAGAAGTGTGGTAATAACATAGTTTCGGATGCTTGGGGACCAGAAAGAGGAGAGGTATGCTCAGAGGACAGGGAATGATGGGTCTCCAACTTTGGAAGAGTGACTCAAAAGGAAAGTGATGGACATAAGTTTCCAAGGGCTGGAAAAAAAACTAGGTTGTTGGAAGTCAGAGATGTTGGTAGAGTAAGATCTTAATCCATTGGCATGAGAAATTCACCAGACATTTCTGAGCAAAGGATTGGTGGGATAAAAAAAAAGAAAGAAAGAAAGAAAGAAAGAAAGAAAGAAAGAAAGAAAGAAAGAAAGAAAGAAAGAAAGAAAGAGAAAATTCAGGAAGATGTCTCCTTGGGAAGACAGAATAAAATAAATTGTTTAAACCAGAATGGAAAATTGAATTAATTATACAACTGCAAGCACTACCTATATATCTGACATAGTGTCCTCTGCTTTGTTCACACCGCCCCTTCTTTCTCTTTCCTTTTCACAGTGCTTCCTCCTTTTTTTAACCTAAAATGGAACTGCTTTGGCCATAACATCTCAACACTTTAAACAGGAAAAGTACAATGATATAAAAGTGTAACCAGGGATGCCTAGATGGCTCAGTCAGTTGGGCGTCTACCTTCAGCTCAGGTCATGGTCCCAGAGTCCTGGGATCAAGCCCCAAGTTGGACTCTCTGCTCAGTGGGGAGTCTGCATCTTCTTCCCCCTCTGCTCCTCCCCTCCCCACCCCCACCCCCCACTTGTGTGTGCTCTCTCTCTCTCCCTCCTCTCTGTCATATAGATAAAATCTTTTTTTTTAAGTATAATCAGTTATTTGAGCTAATAAACACCACCTCCCATTTAGCAAAAGCATCATTTGTAGAAACACAAATATTTTAGAAAGTAGGATCCAATCCCTCAATGAGGAAGGGTGTTTATAAAATATATTAATATTCACTAGCTTCACATTTATCCCATCAACTCAGCCTTGGACTAAGACTCCAGCTTCATCCACTGCAGTAAACAAGCATATATTATCAAAATGTATTTGGCAGAGCTAGGATCTGAAACAGCATGCTGCTTAAATTATTTATGTAGCTCCTTAATGCTTATCACATGAAAAAGGCATTTAGTTAGAGTCAAATTGAAAAATCAAGTCCAGGGGAGTCTTGAGAGTGAGTCACCTAATGTACTTCTCTTCTCCCTTCCTCAAACCTCATTGTAGACAATCCATTGAGTTGTAAAGCTAACCAGAGAAGGAACACCCTCAGTCAGTCTTTGTAACTCATTCAATGTTGGAGACAAAATATTCTTCCAGTGTCATCTAAACCATGAAGTGATGGCTTAAGCCAATTACTTTATGTTCTGCCTTCTGCAGAGATAGATAACAGTAGTTCCCACCCACACAGAAGTCATTCTTCAACCATGCCAGATTGGTAGATTCCATAAAATAGGACAAGAAACAAGAGAACAAAGGAAGACTTGCAGTGGCAGGTAAACAAGGGAAGAGTTCCAGGGGTTTAGAATGATACAACCTTATCACACACACTCCCGGGGCTGGAAGGTGTCTGGGAAAGTCTGCAAAGGCAGGCCACAAATGCAGCCACATTCAGGAACAGTAAAAGAGAAACACCCACAACACACATATTGTTTTTGTCTGTCATGCTCCAGGCCTCAGTATGTACACAAATTTGACATACTGGTTGCAATCATGATATTTAGGTCATTTGGCATGCTGCTTTTTTTTTTCATTTGTATAATAAACAGTTTTCTGTGTTTCTACACAGTCTTAATAATTATCATTTTAATGGCTGCCTAACAGAATAGCATGAATATTTAAAGAGTAGAACAGATGAGCAGAAGACTGTATTTCTAACTTTATTACATAATTAGAGTTTTAAAACTCTTAACAGAGTTTTATCTGTAAAATGAAAGACTTAACAAAGTGGTCTACAGGGTCCTTCAGAATTCAATTCTTTAAAACTATTAAATCAATTTCTGCCGCAGTTTAAAATAAGTAAGTGTCCTTAGGGGTTATCGGTTCACTAAAAGCCTCAAGCAGAAAATGCTGTTTAAAACAAACAAACAAAAAACTTCTGGTTTGAAGTATAAGACAGTATATATCATTGGAGGAGAGATTCCCAACATTTCCACTAAGTATATATGACATCTAAGAGGGTCTAACTCTTTAAGCCATGCTGGAATTAGAGGTCATCACATTCTCCAAGGAATGTCTAACATACCATCCGATGCTAATTTTTTAACAGCTTTAGTGAGGTACAATCTATACACATTAAAATCCACCTGTTTTAAATGTATGATTTAATGACTTTATCTACAGAGTTGTGAGCTGATCCTATTTTATAACATCTCCATCACTCCCAAGAAGAAACTCCACGCTCATTTGCCTTCATTCCCCATTTCACCCACAGCCCTAGACAACCACTAACCTGCTGTCTTTGTGAACGGGTCTTCCCTAGATATTTCACATAAATGAAAATCTTATAATTTATGGACCTGTGTTTCTGGCTTCTTTCACTCAGCGTATTTCTGAGGTTCCTATGATGATTGTGTTCATCTGTTTTTTGTCTTCTCTTCCTCGCCCCCTCCCCTCACATCACATTAAACTCTTCCCCTGCCATTTAGGGTAAAAATGATCCTGAATAGAAACTAGTTGAACAAAATAATATATACCTACACCCAGTGGACTACCATAATAAAAGATAATAAAAACAACCGCTATACACAGATATGGGTTAATTTCTAGAAGGTACTAGTAAGTGAAAAAGGCAAAGTATAAAAAAGCATGTATCTACAGTATGCTACTTTTCTGTAAAAAAAGCTTGGGAAATTTTTAGAGATACAAATATTTATCTTTACAAAAAGAAACACAAGAAGGATAACACAGGTAACAATGTAGCTGGTTATTCTCAAGAGCCGGAAAAAATCAAGTAGAAGGGATAAGGGAGTGACTTCTCTTCACATCCTCCAAGTTACAAATTAAAATTAAGTCAATAGGAATGAGAAGGAGGGGAAACAAACTCAGAAAGCAAACAGAAACATACACATACATATGTAAGTATTTGTATCTATATATTTGCACGGTTGTATATGTATGCATATGTGTATACACACAACACACACAAACACCCACGTATATTTCCTAGCTCTGTTCTTTTAAAAGGCCAAGAAGCAGTATCACCTCTAGCAGTAATAAGCAAAACTGGGGCCCTGCTCATTCTCTACTCTAAATGTTACCCCGAGGCACCTTCTCACATCCAGGGCCCCAACCAGGCCTGTGTTAAGGATGTCACTTGCGTGCTTTTATAAACACATCTGTTTTGGGATAGTGATCACCAAACTATGTATTAGCAGATTAAAAAAAAAAAAAAAAAGTCCAGATCCTCTGCAAGAGAATCTTTCAGCAAAAGGTACGTGAAAAATGTGAATTGATTTCTTGCCAGCGTCCACAGATTAGAGTAAATCTGAGTGACAGAAAGGGATTAGCTTCTGAAAACAATTCCATCTCTATATGGAGAAAGTGCCAAATAATGCAGATAATGCTTCTCTCAAAGGAAGGCAAGGGAGATTTCCTAAAATCATCAGAGCAGAAGAAGAGGGAAACATATTTTGGGTCCCATGACACAGGAAGTTCTGAGGCATCTCACTGATGGGCCATGCCCCCGGATGGCGGTCAGGGCGCAGATCCAGGAGCAGAAGGAGAGGGGACATTCTGTCACTAACTGGCTGTGTGCACTTCTGAAGGTCACAGAATATCTCTGAATGTCCCACCACCCTCAACCTAAAAGTGCATTTTCCTCTCAGTTCTGAGAGTCTATGAAAGAGCTGATCTAGCTTTCAAAAGTACTATTTTATCTTTCAAGAAGACAAAATTCTAGTTCATCTGAAACACTCTCAGAATAACTTTAAAGAAAAAAAAATGATTAACATCTGGGTATCTTACTAGAGACATGAATTTTTAAAATGATCTGTATATAAAATATAACTGCTCTTCACAGGGAATGGCTTCACTTGAAAAGCTCTTCCTTGCCAACAGTTGAGCCTTAAAGTCAAATCATATCAGCTTAGGAATAAATGTGCTTACAAACAACCATGGAGTGCTCCATCTTATTAAGTCCTGATTCTTCCCAGTGAAAAGCAAACAATGCAGAGTTCATTGATTTTTCTTTCCAAAGCTTAAATCATTCTTGTGGAGAAGATAAGATTATTTGAAGGGTTTTTAGGAACTAATTGGTTCACGGTAACATTTTGGAACTTGTTTGCAAACCTTATGTGCACATAGTCAATATGTTTGCAAAGTTGATAAATACATATGGGGGATTTAGATCAAAGAAAGGGTGAAAGGAATTTATCAGTAATTCTTAAATGTCATAACCCTTTCTTCTATTTTGTTAAAGCCTTCTACATAACACTTTCGTTTTTAATGAGACCTATTTTGTATTCAACAATTGTTTCTGCTCCATAATCATTAGCCTGGGGAAACGAATGAAATACAAGACAGAATTCATAACAATATGATTTTGTTGGCTCTACTTAACGTTACCCCTTGGGGGAGGGGAATACAAATTAATTTTAAAATTCTAAATTTAGTTCTATCTAACATGTAAAGAGTTTTCTGCCTCAACATAAGGAATGGCAGGGTCTTCACCATTCCGCAATATGGTTATGAAATACATACATATAAAAGACTAGAGATTTTGTTCCATCATTTATTCAGTGAGATGACATGGTACTGGATATTCGGAAACAAAATTCCTAAGCCACAATAAATACTGGCCTTTACTTACCGGGAATGTCGCCATCTAACAAGGCTCCCTCGTGGCTCTCCACCCTGGCTGCATGTACGTCAAAATCACTGAGGACCTTCTTAGATGTGCTAAGCACAAAGCCCTACCACACACCAATTAAGTCACCGTCCCTCGGAATGGCGCTGAACATCTGGGGGTTTTTTGTTAGTGTGTTTGCTTAATCTTCCCAGGGACTCTACTGGGAATCCAGAGATAAGACTACTGACATGTTATCTCAATTATTCCTCTAAATATCTCTGTGAAGTAGAGATAATTAAATGCCCCTCATTGTAGAGTGAATGAAAACGGACTTAGAGAAGTGAAGAACTTGTCTGAGATAATAAAGCTAGTAAATGGCAGAGACAAGCCTTGAAACCAGGTACCCAGATTTTCCAGGGCAGCTCTCTCTCCATTTTACCGCATGGAATGTCTGCCTTCAGGTTCTGTCCAGGTCCCTAACTGGCTCATGGCTGGTAAGTTTTTTAAGCAGTCTTGAGTCCAACGTTCTGCTCTATAGAAATAAGGAATTAGGTTTGCTGGCTCCTAAGACCCTTTCTACTAAATATTAGGAGTCTATAATATACCAGGTCTAGCTTCTAGAAACTTTCATGTATCGTGGTGATACTATGTCATCGTAATGACAAGACTGGTAAATAGTATGTAAAAATTCACAATAAAGTAGAGTGTGGGATATAAAAAATAAGGACAAGAAGGACTAAGGAGGTTGGGGGCGGGTGGGAATGAACTCCAGAGGAGACAGAATTTAAGCCTGGCCCCCGAAGATCATAATAAGAAAACTTGGTGCATTTTCTTTTCAATTGTTCTTATTCTGGGTCTGTGTACATTTTTCCTCCCCACTTAGAATGTATAAATGGTAGCTGAAATTATTTGAAATGAGTTATAAATACTGTTAGCCACATTAAAAAATTAGACTCGAGGGGTGCCTATCTGGCTCAGTGGGGGAGCATGTGACTCGATCTGGGGGTTGTGAGTTCAAGCCCCACTTGGGTGTGGAGGTTCCTTTAAAATAAAATCTTGTATAAATAAATAAATAAATATATATAGATAGATAGATTCTAATTCTTGTTCTTAGTAACTAGAAAGCCAGTTTCACTTATTTCTTATTCCTAATCTTCCTGGCTGTTTCTTGGGTGACACTGGGCATGGGCAGTTTATTCAGTTATACGAGAAATACTTAACCTTCCCCAAAACCAGCAAGGTATTTTCTCTTAGTTCTACAAGTACTGTCATGACAGAGCATAAAAGTGTTGCGATACCACACACTGACTTCAGAGCGCTAGCTTATTCTTGGATTGGTGGTTCGGTCAAAAAGGAAGCGCACATGACTCCTAGGAGTCAGAAGTTGAATGTGCTCCTTAGACAACAAATCCCACTTCCCCTAAGATGGTAAATGGTCCTCAGTTTTGGCTTTCTTTAAAATACAGGCTCCTAGACCACACCTCCAAAAATCCTTGTTTCTTGAGACTCTGCATTGTAAAAGTTCTTCTCAGGATTTCTGAGGCCCATTTCAGTTCGAAGCTCACAGCTCACTGCTTAACATGTGGTCCCTGGGAGCCAGGTGCCCAGACCCAGCACTGTGTCTTCATTCAGTCCCTTAAATGAAAGAAGCAAAGACTTACTATTCAGTTGCCTATTAGGACAGTAGCACAGAGTTTTACCCCCTCCTGGTAAAATATGAAATATCCTAATTAAACCAAGGGTTAAAAGATATGAAATTCTGATATTCAAACAATCATTTAAAATGGTTTCTCTAGAACCTCTTGTGTACTTGGAGGCAGCTCAACACCTCACAATTTCATATCTGTTCTGCCTTGTAGATCGCTGCTGAACAGGACAGAGGTGCTTTCTTAGTTCTGAGCCTTAATGACCAATAGGCATTTTATCTGTCCTCACCCACATCCCATCCAAAAGTTGAAGAAAACATCTCCACAGTGCCCTACACACACTAATACAGAGCAAGTATTTGTTGAAGTGGCTATTGTCTCATTCATTTCTTAAAGTCACTGGACACACTTTCTGCCTACCCCCTGCATTTAATTGCATTTTAAAAGAGAATGTCTATTCTGTACTCCAACAAATTCATACACCCCTAGTAGTACCCAATTCTCACACTCAAACCCCTATTTCCTTCACTAACTATTGATTAATGGAGTTGATCCTTTTTTTTTTTTTTTGTCAAAAACAGGGAAAAAAAAGAGAGAGAGAGAGAGACAAAAAAGTTTAACTGATTTCATGCAAACTGTCCTAATTTGGTCTATTGAGATCCTAAAAGACTCTCCATCAAAGAGTCAAATAACAGAAAATGGAACAAGAGGTCACATTTATCTAGAAAACAAAGTGTCCCTCCCTCGAAGCCTCTGTTGCTCTCAGGCCAATGGCCTCTCGGGAGGTTTCAGAGACCACCTGCGGAGCTCAAGCAGCCCTGGCGCCTTCTGGCCACAGCCTGTTGGAAATCAAGCTGCATGGCATTTAAAACAGGCAACTTATTTCTGGGGCAGGTGTTTTTGTGGGGGGAAAAAATCCATGCTAAAAGAACATAAAAATAGACTTCTGTGTGGTAAAGAAAATGCCTGGGAAAATCCTCTCAGGTTTATTTTACAAAAATCATTTGTCCTCATCCAAACCCTGGTCCTAACATCATAAGCTTCCATTTTTTTAAATTTAATACCACATAAACATCACTGACTAACTGAGAGCATTCACACAGCCTATTAGCAGCAATTTTGTTTGGAGTTGCTACCACGAATCACTGCACTATAGATCTTAAATCATTTTTTTTTAAATAGAAAAATCTAAAAATGGGAGAAAAATGGAAAAAAAAAACCTGAAAGCTTCTTTGAAGCAAAGTTGGCATATGTAATCAGAACAGATGTGCTATAAAGTTTTCTAAATCATCAACCCCAGAAAAAAGGCCAGCATTAAAACCATAGCTATCTGGATACAAGAATTCTTGAGTCTCTCCATTCAGAAATAATTGCACACACTAACACACACACATGTATGTGAACACGAGCAGTCATGTACACATCTTTAGCAGTGCAAGGTCGACCGCCAAGCAAGAATAAAGAGTAGAGAAGTGGCATAATTACCGTATAATGGATGGAATATTTCAAGTAAATCTTGGGAAGCATCTGAGAATTGACAAGGGACAGAAAACATGTCATGGAGGATGGAGGGAATGTTAGGGACGGGTCAAGAGAGTAGGAAATATTAAGCACAATAGTGCAGTGACAAGAAGCAGCAACTGGAAACAACTATTTTGATGGTGAAAAAGAGACAAGAAACAAAAGATAAAGAGCTGTAGTCCAGGAAAAAAAGTAAGAGGTGGATAGGAAAAATCATGACCACAGAACAGCCATCTTAATGTCAGAAGCATAGGTGGCTGGGAAGGATCGTACATGACATTGGCAGGTCAAGGAAATGCAGAACATATCTGTCAGCCACTACAGACTACACAGTTTTTAACTCCTAACCAATGCCATGTAACAAAGTCTGTCTTCCTAGAAGCTCTTCCAGAGTAAGGACTCCATGCCTTCTATAATGTAAACAAAGGACAGAAGCCCTAATGGAAAAGGATGATAAATTTAAGGACATGTAAAAATACCTATGTAAATCATAAACAAAATTCAAAATAAGCAATGGACTAGAAGAAAATATTTGCTAAGGACTAATATCTATGATATAATGGGTTCCTGCAAGTCAGTAAGAAAAAGAAAACAAATAACCCAAGTAAAAATAGGCAAAAAAAATATAAGAAGACAATTCACAAAAGAAATGACCAATACAAATAGAGGGAAAAATGCTTAATGTTATTCGTGGTTAAAAGTTTAAAGTCAAGGCAAAATAATAGTCTACCTACTTTTAATATTATTAAAAGCCACTATGGATGAAGTTGTGGGGCTGATAATAAGATTATAAACTGGTGCTATAAATTAGGTGATGTTATTTGAATCAATTTGGCAATATTTTCTAAATTTAAAAGAAACATGCATTTTGACCTTGCAATCATAAATCAGGGATTTATCCTATACTCATACTGCAGAATGAAGCAGAGACAGAGATAAAGATATATGGCCAATCAGTGCCACCTTGTTTGTAATTATTTTAAAACAAACTAGAAATAATCTAAGTGTCCGTGAGGTTAACCATAAAATGAAATAATAAAAAAATTATGGGTTAACCATATAAAATGAAATATCACAGTGTCATTAAAAAGAATATCAATAGATTAAAATTTACCAAAATGGAAAGTTGTCCAAGATATATTATTAAGTAGAAAAAAAATATCTACAAACCTTTACGCCATAATAATTCTACTTGAATGTATATAGTCTTGGAAAATTTCTGGAATTTGTGGAAGGAGTATAATACTTACAGAGGAAGAGACAAGGATACTTAACTCTTAAAGTCTTTTGTATTGTTGAGGTATGTTTTTTTCTCTTTGCCACAAGCAAGTACAGCTTTGAAATATCTTTTTAAAAACATACAGGAGATATTATATTTACTTTAAAATTGCACATAATTTGCAAGAAAAGCAAAGGAAAATATTGCCACTCCTTTGTAACTCTGCCTACTGCAAACACGATAAAGTAAAAAGCAAGGCAAAAGACCTGCGTTTGAATTCTGGATTCTCTGCTCAGTCACATTGTTACCTGCTCTGCTCCGTTGACTCTGAACCAGGAGAATCAGGAGATCAAGTACAAAAAATTGTCTTGCCCAGCACACATCAGACTTTCAACAAATACTATATTCCCTTCCTCCTAAATGATATCAGAGCTCAGAAAAAGCAGCAGCTCAAGGTATTGTCAGCAGATTGTGAATCACTGAAAATTCTATGGCAGGACAATAAAACTGCTTCCAAATGTTGAAGGAACTTGAGTTTCTATGCTACTCCAAGCCATGTGGCCTATCCTGGGGTATTCATTCCGGTCTGCACACAGATGACGTCAAACGTAACTCTCTACCACTGTTCTCTGCCTTCAGTTTTAGACCCATATGTACAACAGCCAGATGACAGAGCTGGGATATCTAATAAGAATCTTAAACATAAGTCCTAGAACCTGCTTCTCCCCCAGCCACTTCACCTCAGTAAATGGCTCCACTACCTCCTAATGGTTTAAACCCCAAACCAAGACGCCATCACTGTTTCCTTTCTCTGTCCTTCACAACGCCTTGACTCCAGCCATCTAAAGCACAACCCAAATGCACCATGTCTATCAGGATGGAAACCCCACGATCCAAACCCCACATCATCTCTCTCCTGGATGTCAGAGCATTCCAGCTGGCCTTCTGCTTCGCCCACAAGCAATTCTCCATGTCAGAGTTGATGTGGTACTTTTTAAAGGTCAATTAGACTTTTTGAAACAATCCAACAGCCTCCCACAGGAAGTATAATTAACCCCAGTAGACAGATAAATCAGCTCATCACTCTATCTAGTCTCTTCTCATTGATCAGTGGAATCCATACAGTTCCCCAGTACATATTGCACTCACTCCCCCCTCTCCCTGGAATGCTCCCTCTCCCCTCCAGATTTTTGGCATGGCTGATTCGTTCTTGAAATTCAGGTCTGAGATTAAGTAACCCAGAGGGGTAGATCCTGATGATCCAATCTAAAGAGGCCTCCTGGTTGTCCATTATTAAGAGCCATTTCCTTGTTTATTTTCTGTTACTGCCCACTAAAATGTAAGCTCCATGAGGACAGACATGTTTTATTCACACATGATTTCCTATGCCTGGAACAGTGGCTGGCACACAACAGTGATGCCATATGTTTTTGTTCATTGGATTAACGAATTTGTGGTTCCAGACAAACAGATCTAAACAAGATCCCCAACCCTTATATGGTGCCATTAAAAAAAAAAAAGAATATTTTATGAATAAATGCTGAGATCAGTCTGTGTTTGTCACACAGTGATTTTTAGCATTTAAACCCAAGATTTGGCTAAGGGGCAATACAATTGTGAAAAATGACAGTTCTTAGCTTACATAGTAATCAATGGGTTGTCACTTCTGCTAAATAATGAAGAACATGATTTGGAAGGGTTTTACTAGATTTTTCAGAGTATAGTGGAGTCACTCAGCTGGTTGGAAAACTGATTCAATCAAAATATTTTATTCTCCCAGAACTCCAAGTTCAGTATAGGTAAATTTCCCAAATCAAGTCTTTGGGGTGTCCATGAAATTTCACCATATTATAGATGAGGCAGCATTATCATTTTCAATTCAGGGTCTTTCAGTTTTCCTGGGATTCACTCCCTCATTCGGTTGTCTACCATCTATATGTGCTTTTTTCTGACTCCTGCACTAGGTGAATCACAGAAAAATGAAGCTCTAACATTACATTTCTACATCAGGGAAAAAGGAGAAAGGCTCGAAGGCTTTATACCAAACTGCCAGCTTTTGTTGTTTCTGGATTACAAGGTTATAGATGACTGATATTTTTCTTTATTCTCTTCTGTGGTTTCTCAATTTTCTTTCTTTTTTTTTTTTTTGCAGTTCACAAGTGATTTTCAAAAATAGAATAATAACATTAAATAATTAAAATTAAAATTAATTTTTTAAACTAGCTAATATGCTATTTGCCCATATAGAATAAGAACTGAAAAAAGATTCGAAAATTAAAAGACAAATAGTAAAATGCTTTAACATGATGGAGAATTTTAGAATTCAAAATATTCTTTATCATTCACCTCAAAACAACTTCTAATTTTTAATTTTTAAGGGAAAAATATCTGTGTTATTTCTAAAGGTTATTTATTTATCTAACCCTAAAATTCAGATCTAAATTTATTATCAAAAATTATACTGGTCCAGGGACGCCTGGTGGCTCAGTCGGTTAAGCACCTGACTCTTGATTTCGGCTCAGGTTGTGATCTCAGGGTTGTGAGACTTAACCCCGCATCGGGCTCTCCCAATAGAGCAGAGCCTACTTAAGATGCTCTCTCTCCTTTTCTCTGTTCCCCCCCCCAGTCTCAAGAAAAAAAAAATTATGCTGTCCACATTTATGTCCCACAAGCAGAACATAGAAAACAATTCTGATAATTTGGTAAACTCACAAGAACACAGAGTAGACCCAGAGCAGATACCCAACAAACAATAAATTACCAGCATTAAAAATGGGATGGTGTCACAGACCTGTACCCCTTGGGCAAAGAATAAAAAAAAAATTAAAAAAAGTGGGATGGTGTTCTTACACATAAGTGATTGCATCAGTCCCCCTATAATGCTAAGATTGCGTTGCTAAACACAAAGGTATGCTGTATTTGAACATGATGCAAGCACTGGAAGCAACAGGACTTCCGTTAAAAACACAGCACCTGTGGCAGCAGTCCAAGTCAATACCCAGGAGATGCACAAGCCTTCCCGGGACGCCTACTCCCCCTGCCTGGGTTACAATATTCAGCGCAGGAAGGAACAACATGCAGACCCTCACTCATCCCATAAGGCTGCTTCCCTAAAGATCTATTCACAGGGCAATTATGTGCCAGTCTGCATGCTATTTTGAATTTGTGCAACTGATTCAGCACTCCAATTGCTGATAACTACTGTAATCAGAAATTCTTCTCCTCTAGCAGAACAAGGGCAATTCAAACATCAGAATCTATCCCGACAATCCCCGTCTGAAAGATAAAAAAGCACCAAGGAGGCCTACATCTTCTTCGAATCTCAGAAAACATTTGCAGCACTGTGAAAGCACTGTGATTCTAATGATAGAAGAAACTTTTGATGAATAATGCAAAAGCATCTGTCAGCATTTAGGCAACAATTACCACTATGGGCCATTGAAACAAGTCCATCCTAGGTGAACAAGTGACCAGAAGGACTCTGCTTCGTTTTAAAGTTCTCAACTCAGGAGCATAATAATAATCGACAAGGTTCATTTAACTGAAATCACATTTTTGACCAAAGTGCCCTTCCTTCTGTGCTCTGCAATGTGGGGATCCAAGGTTTTAGCAACACTGGCCAACTTGACTCACCTACAGGAGTTTCAGAGTGACCATCAGCCCTGTCACATGGAGGATGTGGCTTGAGAGGGCCACATCAGCAAACGATAATTACTGTGTTGGAAGAGGGCTGTTCTCGTGGTAGAAATATTCCAGCTACCAAAACGCTCCAGGTGGAAACCCCACAAAACCAGCCGATATGTAGTGAAAAAATACCTTATTCCAAACTACTTTAGCACACACTACTCCCTCTATCTTTATTGCAACAAAAAAGTCGCATCTTCTTTAAATCAACTACCACGATTTAATCCAGAATTTGGAATTATTCATAGCAACTGAATCAAGTATATTGCCTTTTAAAGCCATCATCATATCCATGAACAAATCAGCTGTAAAGCAGTTTATCGTTGGAGATTAACGATTTCCCAGGGGAAAAAAATGCAGTTTTAAAATACGATTTTCTGCTTTCTCTTCTTATTCTGAGACAACGAGGTCTAAGTCAATTTAACTTATCTCTATAAAGCCATGCCCATGTAGGCACTTTAAAATGCTTGATCACAAAAGATTTTTAAGAGCTCTGCTTAAAGGAGGATCTTAGGAAAGAAAAAAAAAATGTTCCTGGTGCAGTTTATTTAAAATGAAAAGAATGAATGAAAAAAAAGTGCAAAAATAAAAATTAATTAATTAATTTAATTAAAAGAATGAAGACAGGCAGACTTTCTTAAAGTTTTATTTGATTTATGGAAATCTTTTATTCATAAACTAAAGAGGACAGCCTGCACATGATCTATAATATGAATATTATGAATGCTCATGGCAATCACATTAGGGAAGAAATCTCCATTTGGATTTTTTATATTAATAACATGTTCATTTTTCCAGGGCATCTTGGTGGCTCAGTCATTTAAGCCCCTGACTTCTGATTTCGGCTCAGGTCCTGATCTCGGGGATGATCTCAGGGTTGTGAGGTTGAGCTGGAGTCAGGCTCTGAGCTCAGAGGGGAGTCTATTCGAGATTCTCTCCCTCCACCTCTGCCCCACCCCGCCCCCAGTTTTTTTCTCTAAAATAAATAAACAGATCTTTAAAAATTATATATGTTCATTTTCAACTTGCCAGATTCCTAGGCTGACTTCCTCTCCCTAGCCCACTTAGACACACACACATCAAAACTCTTTCATGGAAAAGGAAAATCACTTTCACTTCTACTTGCTAACATTGCCAATGACGGCAACAGGCTACCGTAAAATATTTCCAGACTCAGCATTTCCCCCTCCTTGAGCGTAAAAACCTCTCCTCTCCTTTTTTTACAATGGTCAGTTCTACTGATGGGGCCAAAGGGGAGAAGGGGCAGGAAGTGTGAACATGCAAAAGGGCAAAGTGTGAACGTACCCTTGAGGGTAGAGAGTAGTCCATAGCTCCCACGGCTGAAAGTACCAAGAGTTGCCTACTGTTCCTCAAACAGTATGCCCACCTCCTCAAATACATCATATGCCCACCTCCTCAAATACATCATAATCCAAAATGCAAATGCACTAAGAGGCTATGTATTTTAAATGTCATGATCTTACTTGTTTATTATCTGTCTCTCCCACTGGAATGTAAGTTCCATGAGGTTAAGAAGTTTTATCTGTTTTTATTACTGCTATATCCCCCCATAACTAACTGCCAATGAAAACTTAATAAACAGTTGAAGAATACATCGAAGGATAAACTATAACAGAGAGCCCAGGCTGATGCATTTCTGACTCTATCATATTTTAAAATTTATTTACGTAAGGTAAACATATGTTTAGGAGGTTATGGGCTAATATCTGTATCTTCTCCATATTCCTTTGAGATGTATGAACAGTATTAATCAATAACTAAGCCTAAAGAAGACCTTTTAACTTTCCACTGCTTATCCCCTTAGGGTTGCAGGAACACTTGCATTTCAGCATCAAATTAATGTTAAAACAACTTCACATATCCTTCCTAAATGAAAAAGGAATAAGCACTGCCCAGAGGAGCTCAGAACAAGTGAAGCCTCTTTTCCCCGCAAATCACAAGACCAGTAGTGGCAGCACCTTTCTCATTTTCCCTTAGATAAGGCTCAGGGTGATAAGAGGGACTGAATCTTGGGCAGCAGGTCACCAGGACTGGCAGTGGGCAGTGGGGGCATTGCGGGCACTTGCAGGGAAATGAGCATCAAAGGAAGACTAAAAGGAACCACCCTGGAACAGGGGTCCAGAGGTAGGCTCACTGTCTAGGGCACAGAACTGAGGTGTGGCTCTGGGTTCAGGAAGGAGAAAACCACTTCTAATCACTTTCACAACGGCTGCTTAAGCAGGGCCCGGAGAGGTATGAAAAAGTAGATGGAGTCCCACTACTGAAAACTGAACCAAATCTCATGCGAGAGAAAGAAAGATCACAGACCAAGGGTGGGGGGTATAGACAGGAGCAGGGAGAGGTGCTCAGGGACCAATTATATGTGTAATGTATCTCTTTATGTATTTATTTTTTAAGATTTTATTTATTTGAGAGAGAGAGAGCAAGCACGAGTTGGTGGAGGGGCAGAGGGCCAAGGAGACTCCCCACTGAGCAGGGAGCCCAACCCCGAGCTTGATCCCAGAACCCCAGGATCATGACGTGAGTGGAAGGCAGACGCTCAATGGACTGAGCCACGCAGGCACCTCTATTGTATCTCTTTAAATGATAGAGTGGAACACTGGCTACTTGGGTCATTCGGATACTATCCTCTGTACTTGTCCATGCAGGGGGAGTAGAGTTCAATGGTAAAGGCATAGACTAGGGAGGTGGTGGACCTCAGGCAAGTTATTAACTTCCCTGGACTCACTTCCTTCATCAGTAATGTGATAATAAGCATGATAATGGTATCTACTGCATTCAGGATTAAATAAATTAATATCGGAAAAATGCTTAAAACAATACCCAGTACACAGTAACGTCAGATTTTAAAGAGCCGCTTCATAATTTAAAAAGTTAAAATCTCATAGCTCTACAGCCAGCCACGCTGACACAGCCTCACTCGGCCTCCATCTCCTTTCTCCTTTTCATCCACTTCTCCAACACTCCAATTTCCAAAGTTTCTTGTGGTAACTCTTCTTACACAACTCGGTATTTCTCAAGCCCTATAGCTTCCATCTTCCTCCATCTAGGCATTTCCGTATACTTTCAAGGCTGGGCACAGAGTGCCTCAGGGGAAGAAGAGAAAGACCTACAGCCCCTCCATCAAAGCTTGGAGCACTTACTAATAATCTAAATCCTACAGCCTGCTCTGAGAGTATTACGTACACTGTGCACTTTCCGTCACCACTCACAAGATTCAGACTTCATTTTAACCAATCCTGTCCCAAAGGTTGGAAATGCCCCGTATCTCAAAACAAAACAGTCTTTCCAGCTAGAGTACACCATGGGTGTTTCTGTTTCTGTTTTTGTTTTTGTTTTTACTACATGTGCTCCTTTAAAACGATCGGCTTGCAAAACAAACCCGACAGAGATCTATAGATTCCTTGTAGGCTTGTGCCCGCAAATCTGGAAGCTGCTACCTGATGAAAAGCCAGGCCTTCTGGTAGACCACCGCATGGAAAACTGATTTTTAAGCATCTCATCAATTACTGCTTTTCCTTAAAAATTGAATTCATTATTAAAATGTATGCATTGAACTACTCTTAAATTACTGTTGGTTTTTCAGTTTTTTGTTTTGTTTTAGATTTTATTTATTTGAGAGAGAGAGACAGAGAGTGAGCATGAGCTGGAGGAGCAGCAGAGGGAGGAAAGAAGACTTTGCTGAGCAGGGAGCCCAACACGGGGCTCGATCCCAGGACCCTGAGATCATGACCCAAGCTGAAAGCTTAACAGGCTGAGCCACCCAGGAGTCCCTAAATTACTGTTTACATGCTTTATGCTGCTAGTAAGAAAAGGATCAACTATATATTGCTTAAACAAGTTTTTTTCAACCCCACATGATAAAAAAGTTTGAAAGGTAGTAACATGGTTAACTTATTGAGCAGTTACAGTATTCATTAAAAACCCAAGTTTCTTCCTAAACTAACAGGCTACTAGATGGCTGTGGTAGCTCTAGGCCTCATATCTTTGTCATTTCTTTGTATCTTTTTTTTTTTTAAGAAGAAAATTTCCTCAGAAGTACACCGATTTCCCTCACATCTCATTGACCAAAATTGGTCCCTACCTACACCAGTCATTTGGAGGAAAGTGGAGTAAGGAATCTGACCAAGGTTCACCCAGATGGGGCAGACACTCAGACTGCCCTTGAATAGGATTTACCTGACTGAGGATCTGTTAGAAAAAAGGAGGCTTCTGTTGGGCAACAGTATTAATGTAGCAACTCTAGATCAAAATAAAATTCTGGGAAGTTTTCCAAATAGAAGCTTCTAGATAGGATTTAACTTTTGCACTCTCAACTGAATAATTAGATTTGGTGTTTCAGAGTGTAATCGAAGACCTATACTAGTCTGCAAACTGGTTGTGATGCGCCCAAAATGAAATGAGTGAAGAAACTGAAAGAATTTAGATACTTTTATAACATTTGACAGGTTAATTTTATATGTGTTAAATTTAAGAAAAATTTGGAAATTCTTGTGTCTTCGTTTTTATTAGTAGTAGTTGATTTTTATTGTATTTATAATTTATCATATTCTACAAAATTACCAGTCCACAATAACCTGAAAATTAAAAAAAAAAATTTACCAGAGACAGATTGCCCTATGCAATTTGTCTAACTTTAGTTTAAATGTTATACATAGAACAATTTAAATTCTTTCACTGTCATAACAAATCTCAGCAGCTTTTTCCTCCAAGCCAAATTAAGGTCTAGGACTTTTAGAGCCAAGTGTACACTTTGAACATTGTACAATTTTCTCGAATGTAAAAATTGCATTTTAAGATACAACTGTCTAGAGCAAATGATCCCTAGGACAGAGGCCCATTGCCTGGTCAACTTGTCAGTTCGAAGAGAGGCTAGACCTTTACCATGGCTAGGCCCCAGCACACAACATGTAGTTAAAAAAAAAAAAAATAGGAGCAGGAGAAAATTGGGTGTGAATTTGACATATCAGCATTACTGGGAAAACATGTTAGATCCTGTCCTACCACAAGATGAGAAAAGTCTTTATGATGAGCAAACTGTCATAGTCATTAAGGAGTGGATTCCAAGTTTATATTACATTTTCCTTCAAATAGGAAGATCACCCACATTCAGTTAGCACTTCAGCTCTTCTGCTATGGAAATGTGTTTTGTACACAGTCCCATATCTTGTCATATTTATTTTCTCAGACAGGAATCCTATTAATTAATTCTTGTATCTCTCCATAAAGAAGGACAGGACAGACCTTAGTTAATACTGAAAATCAGCAGATTACCTTTGCCGTAATTAGCATGCATCAGTAGCACATTTTCATAACCAAACAAAGAAGCTTGCACCTACTTGGGTATGTTTACTCAGTGGATTTAAAGTAACCTTTCAAATCACCAACTGTAAAAATAACATTCCCTCTCAAAATGTATTCAAATTGAACACTTGGATGAAGCTTAGTACAATTATTAACATGCCACCTTCTTACGAAAAGCTCCCAGACATCCCCTTAGAGCACAAACCAGGCCACAAAGGAAATCAGGTTAAGAATGCTAAACTGATTCTCAAATTGAAGGTTAAGAGTAAAAAATCACTCTGAACTTGAGCATATCCACTGATGGCACTTGTTAATGGGTGGTGTACTTCTCCTTATTTACTTCCCATTGGTTATCATGGTATACTTCTCCAAATATTTTTTAGGAACTCAAGTTCAAGTATGCTCCCTCCTTCAGTACAGAAGAAAGTAGTTTCAAATATTTAACAAATAGTTTCACCTACTGGTCTCTTTATAGAGGTCTACTACTTTTTATCCATCATCACCCTACGAAATCTAGGGATTTAACCCCTTCAACAGTTCCCATTATTGAACTTTAAAAATACAATGTTAAACCTTCAGCCATCCACAAGGCCCCCACCAAGTAACAGTTCTTACAAAGAGTTAAATGGAAGCCTCCCTAGAGAGGTAAAACTCTGTTTTAGACTCTGCTACCCATAATTTGGACATGCAGAATAGCTGACTCTACCTTCAAAGCTCATCCCTCTTCTCTTAGAGCAGCCAGCAGTGACTTCATTTTGAACTTAGGCTATGATGTTTCTGATTTTTCTCTTTGCATGTGCATGTTTATTGTCAAAACTTGAACTTTGAGCTACCTCCAACTCTAGAAGTGATTTGGGCAAGTTGCTGTGTTCATAATCTTAAAGCCTCCAGCTTCCCAGATTATACAAAATCTATTTCCTGTTATTTAATTAATGTCAAACTCAATGTCATGCAACGTTGCTGTCGGAAAATTTCTGTTTTTTGAACATGTCTATTCTCCTACACATAACTAGAATGAATAAAAATGCCTAAATGAGTCAGAGGCATCTGTAAAAGCAAATGATGAAAGAATCTAACTGTCTACCATAATACTGGGACAAGATCTGGGGGAAATATTATTGAATAAAGGATTATAACCCTGAACAAGCAAGTAAATACCGTTTAAACATGTAACATTAGTTTCCTCCAAAAATGAACTAGACCTTTAACTACATATGATCATATCCCATGCATCTGTACACTAGATCACCTTAAATAACCTAGATGATAAATGTTTGTTAAACAAACGGATGAGTAAATGAAAAAATTCACAAGATACACTACATGGTTGGGATAGTAAATTCTTGGTTGCTTTAAGCTTTTCATAAATAAACCAAGCAGGTGGCAATTGCAGTTCTGGATACCAAAAACAAAAGCCCAAGTCTATTTAAAGGTATTTGAGAGTAACTGGCAGGGGTAGGGAGATATCAAATGTTGAATATTGGAAATGGTTTTATCTGGGAGCACTTTGAACACTCCCATCCAGCAAAACAACAGTCTGCTTTCACAGCTAATACTACCCATGGGACCACCCCCCAGGCTCAGAGGAGTACCAGGGAGCCCATCTTACTCTAGCCCATCAGATTCGCTTTCCCAGGAACATGCAATAGGGCCCAAGAAGCTAGTCCCTATCTCAGCTGATCACTTGCAGGAAAGAGATCTAGGCCAGGGGGTTTGGGGGTGGCCATCTGCAAGCTGCCAGAGCAGAGAAAGAGAATGAGGCAGATGGTAGGGAGAGCCCAGGAACCAGACCTGGGGGCTCAAGGACTGCCTGTGCATCCAGTTCCAGGCTTTTGTGAAGCCTGGCCATCTTTGAGTTCCTTGAGCTGACTCAATATCCAAGATGTCTGAATAATAAAATGGGGGATAGGGGTGTTGACTAAAATTAATAATTGAAGAGAAAGCATGCAGTAACAGTCCGGACTTCCTTTGAGGACCCTAGGAGCCACTCAAGGGATTTATGCAGAGGAACCCACGAATTCATCCTTACACTCTGGCAGAGAGGGAGAGAATGGACTGGAATGGTGCAAGAGGGCCACGAGGAGGCTTTTGTGGTACTCCAACAGCCCACGGTCCCAGGGAAGTATCTGTTGCTAATGCATGATGCTGCCTGCTGGCATAACTTAAACAGATGGGCCATTTCTCTACAAAAGGTCATGTTTTATGTAAGATTTCTAAACGTTACATGAAAACTCATTCTTTTCACCCCAGTACAATAAATTATTAGTCTCTTAGTCCAAAAGCTCCACAATTATGTAACTAAATCATTAAGACTAGAGATTAAGTCACCAGGGAGCATCCATTATTTGCCAGTGCCATATTTCAGAATCACCCAGGGACGGTATCACTCTGCTGCTCTTTTAGTGCTCTCTAACATTTCTCCCTGAATGTTGTACATCCTTTCCTAAGGCTCTGAAAGTAAATTTCAACAAACGAATTCATAAGGTAACACTTGGTAGCAGATATTTTTGCTAATTTCACAAAATCTTTCTAAATCCCTTAAGATTTGCAGCTCTCCATGCTTCTTCTAAATATAACTGAATATTAAGCTGGCTAAAGAGAGAGGTAGGTAGAGCAGAAGTTAGGTACTGAAATGGGGACCATCCTAGCTCTCCAGTAAGAATGAACTCTGCTTACAACCACTTGAGCCCCGTAGCAGGTGTATGTCTGGGAAGGCATTTTCAAAACTGACTTCCAATCTAAAAAAAAAAACCATGAAACAACACCTTTTCAGACTATTTCACTAGCCCTGGCCTTTTTTTTTTTTAATTAAAAATCTTAACAACTCAAGTCAATGCTGCCTATAGACCCTTTATAGATCTTACCTTAGACTTGAATGGTCATAAACGTTAGACTGCCTCATATACCTATTTGTATAATAAACCAAACATCCCTAATTAAGCTTGATCCGTTTTGTGGTCAGAATTTGAAGGCAGGGCGAGATCCTCATGGAAACTCAATGTTAGGACACCTGAATCCTGCTAATTGAAAATTCATATTAAACCATCAGAAACACCTACTGTTTCTCTGGCACAGAAATTATTAAATACTAAGCCAGAAATTAATCCTATTTAGATCAGCCAAAAATCTTGGTAAAACCGCTAATTCAAAGACTCACCAGCTGCTGAAAAGGGTTGCATGCTAAAAAATGGGTCAAGTGTAATTTTTTCCAGTTACGAAAATAGCAAAAGCTTTAACAATAACTTAAAAAAAAAGAATAGCTAAAATTTATTAAGCACTTAATATGTACTCACAATACACCATTCACAGTGCTTGGCATGCTTGGAGTCATTTAATAATCAAAACCACCCTGTGAATAGATGCTACGATTCGCTCTACACTCAGCAGAGGATTTTGAGACATAAATAAGCTAAGTCACTTCTCCAAGGTCACACCACCAGCAAAGTGCTGGCAGAGGATTCCCGCACCCACATGGAACTACGTCCCAAGGCGCAGACGTGACTTTGGATTTGAAATCACTGCATCCTTTGGTACAGCGAAAGAAGGAAAACATTCACTCAAGGTACTTTGCAGGCTCTTCCATGCAGTTTCCACCACCACTTTTTTTTTCTTTTCTGCTACAATTTCCTTTTTTCTTTCTTTTCTTGTTTTCCCAACAAATGAGGCAGTATCTGCAAGCAAGCCAGGGAAATGAGGTGGGCAGCTACTTGGTCCAGAGATTGGTCAGGCTTCTGTCAGCTTCAGCTGCTGTTCATTTGCAGCTGGTGCTTCCAGTGAGCTCTTCACAAGAGAGTGGAGTTCTGGGCGCCTGGGTGGCTCAGTGGGTTAAAGCCGCTGCCTTCGGCTCAGGTCATGATCCCAGGGTCCTGGGATCGAGGCCCACATCGGGCTCTCTGCTCAGCAGGGAGCCTGCTTCCTCCTCTCTCCTCTCTCTCTGCCTACTTGTAATCTCTCTCTCTGTGTCAAATGAATAAATAAAATCTTTAAAAAAAAAAAAAAAAGAGAGTGGAGTTCTTTCACTGCCCGCTTGCCAGTCCCCAGCCAGTTCAGTGCACTTCAGAGACTTCATAAGGAGGAAAAGCTTGGTGTCTGTCTGGTGGGCGGGGCTTGGACCCAAACTGGTCCTGAGCATTCTACAGTCTGCAGCTACGTCATCTATATTCTATATTCTGACTGATCACCTGAAATTGTCTAACCCACTTCATAACCGTTTGCTTATCTTGCTTACAAATTATACAACTCCTTATCAATGCATGCCAGAACATGACTGTTCTTTTTAAAACATGTTCATTACAACTTACCTACAACTTTGAGGTGAAACTTTATCTTTACCAGCAAGGGCACCATCACTTTTATTTTTTTTTTTAAGATTTTTATTTATTTATTCGACAGAGAGAGACACATTGGAAGAAGGAACACAAACAGGGAGAATGCGAGAGGGAGAAGCAGGCTTCCCGCTGCACAGGGAGATGGTTGCAGAGCTGATCCCAGGACCCTGATATCATGACCTGAGCCAAACACAGATGCTTAATGGCTGAGCCCCCCAGGCGCCCCCCTCATTTCCACTGAAAGAAGGCTGGGGCGGGGCACCTGGCTGGCTCAGTTGGTAGAGCATGCAACTCTTGATCTCAGGGGTGTGTAGTTTCTAAACTCTCCACCAACAGCCAATTTAAAAAAGACAAATGTAAAAGTAAATGGCATCCTGAAGACTTCTATTATACATCATTTTAATATAGCAACAGTCCTGTGGCACCCAGAGTTGAAATGCATTTCCCCACTAAGAGTCATAGGAAGCTGTACCCTCAAGCTGGGAGGAACTTATCAGTGTACGGTGGGATGGGGGGCAGAGAAACGCCGGGGCACAGTGTTCTTTCTGGCACATGACCCAGGCTCTTTGAGGGGTCCTCCTACACCTAACTCCATCACACACACCAGTCATCATTATAAAGCAATTAGTCAGAATGTCAACAAAGAAATCAACCTAGTATGATCAACTATTCGAGTTTTCCACATTAATACTGTTGGCTACCTATTCCTTTGTCAATGGTCTATATTTAAGTGAAAACACACACCAAAAAAGCTTTTTTTAAAGCATGGGAATATTTTTCCACTAACTTAGATTTTTCTCCAATTGGTATAGTGGATGTTGGGAGAACCTCCATTACACAAACGTCAATAAGCTAACCTTCATGTATCTCACCAAATTTTGTTTTATGGGAATATGCTTTGAGAATCACTGATCTAAAGCCCTCCTCATCCCTAGTGATTAATCTAACAATTTGTTCTAAATAATTCCATCTCCCATACTGACCAGTAGAGAATTTTGCCTTTTGCCTCACCTCTTCTAGGCATTAAATTTATGTTTGAGCTTTTTAAATAATCATGGAATTAGAACTCAATGTAGAACTGGACCAAACATCCTATTTTCTGTTTCAGGAAGATAAGGCTTTAGGCAAACAAGCATTTAAAAAAAATTCCATGATAATTAGTTAACCCAATTACAAAACAGGAAACAGAATGCACACCTATTCTTTGTCCAATTTGGATGGTGTCAGGCCCTTGATTGGATAATGGCCAAAAATTCACATGGAGAACTGCTCTCATATACAAGAACTTTATCTGTAGTGTTTGAATTTCTATGGAATAAGGAAAACAAATTCTCCTGGAAAAATGGTTCTCAAACTCTGGGACGCCAGAAATCATTTCATCCAGGAAAGCATATATTTTGGCTTTATTTTGCAATGTGTTTTCCTAAAAATAATGGCCCACGTGATTAGAAATGAACATATGCAGGGCCCATTCTTGATAACAAAGATGAGTTTACCATGATCAGCAATCAATCTCAGTGATAAGTAATCAATCTATACAAAAGAGCACGAGATGGCTTGGTTTGGTTTTGTTTTTACATCTGGCAGATACTGTTCATTGTTTATGCAAGCACATGACCATGTGCCCAGCTTAAAAATACTTCCCAGCCTCCTTTGCACATATGGATGGTCAGGGAATTCTATTCTGGCCAATATGATGTATGCACAAATTCATGAGTGGATTTCTATGAAAGGTATTTTAAAAGGGGGCTAATTCAACTAATAGGTTCCCTTTTGCTCCTGACCCTTTCTACTATCTGAATGTAGATTTAATGGCCGGAGCTGCAGCAGCCACCTTGTAATTATAAGGCTTCCTTGAACAAAGAAGCTAGCTCTCTTCCTTATACCACCATACTCTTCCCTTATATCACACAGCTTAGTTTTCAAGAAAGGAAATCCAACTCTTGATTTTATGCTGCCATGGTTACTGTACTCTTATTTTATACCTCCAATTACTACCTCTGGATCATAACAAAGAAAAATATTCACTTCCTAACAGTCCCCTTTTCTGTTGATAGGACAGGCTCCCCCCAACTTTTTTTCAGATTTTTAAAAATTACATATAATGTATTATTTGCCCCAGGCGTACAGGTCCACGAATCATCAGACTTACACATTTCACAGCACTCACCACAGCACAAACCCTCCCCAATGTCCATAGCCCAGCCACCCTATCCCTACCCCCCACTGCCCAGTAACCCTCAGTTTGTTTCATGAGATTAAGAGTCTCTTATGGTTTGCCTCCTTCCTGATCCCATCTTGTTTCATTTTTTCCCTCCCTACCCCCATAACCTCCCACCCTGACCTTCAAATTCCTCATATCAGAGAGATCATATGATAATTGTCTTTCTCTGACTGACTTATTTCACTCAGCGTAATACTCTCTAGTTCCATCCATGTCTTTGTAAATGGCAAGATTTCATTTCTTTTGATGGCTGCATAGTATTCCATTGTATGTATGTATATATATATCACATCTTCTTTATCCATTCATTTGTTGATAGACATCTAGGTTCTTTCCATAGTTTGGCTATTGTGGACATTGCTGCTATAAACATTTGGGTACATGTGCCCCTTCAGATCACTACATCTGTATCTTTAGGGTAAATACCCAGTAGTGCAATTGCTGGGTCATAGGGTAGCTCAATTTTCAACTTTTTGAGTAACCTCCATACCATTTCCACAGTGGCTGCACCAGCTTGCATTCCCACCAACAGTGTAGGAGGGTTCCCCTTTCTCTGCATCCTTG
>LNAC01000071.1:1989687-2079018 GCA_002007465.1 Ailurus styani | reverse complement strand
CCAATATCTGTCATTTCCTGACTTGTTAATTTTAGCCATTCTGAATGGTGTGAGGTGGTATCTCACTATGGTTTTGATTTGTATTTCCCTAATGCCAAGTGATGTTGAGCACTTTCTCGTGTGTCTGTTGGCCATGTGGATGTCTTCTTTGCAGAAATGTCTGTTCATGTCTTCTGCCCATTTCTTGTTTGGGTTATTTGTTCTTTGGGTGTAGAGTTTGATTAGTTCTTTATAGATTTTGGATACTAGCCCTTGATCTGATATGACATTTGCAAACATCTTCTCCCATTCTGTCAGTTGTCTTCTGGTTTTGTTGACTGTTTCCTTTGCTGTGCAAAAGGTTTTGATCTTGATGAAGTCCTAATAGTTCATTTTTGCCCTTGCTTCCCTTGCCTTCGGCAATGTTTCTAGGAAGAAGTTGCTGTGGCTGAGGTCGAAGAGGTTGCTGCCTGTGTTCTCCTCAAGGATTTTGATGGATTCCTGTCTCGCATTGAGGCCTTTCATCCATTTTGAGTATTTTTGCATGTGGTGTAAGGAAATGGTCCAGTTTCATTCTTCTGCATGTGGCTGTCCAATTTTCCCAACAGCATTTGTTGAAGAGACTGTCTTTTTTCCATTGAACATTCTTACCTGCTTTGTCGAAAGATTAGCTGACCATAGAGTTGAGGGTCCATTTCTGGGCTCTCTATTCTGTTCCATTGTGGGTGGGGATCAAGTGAGGGTAAGAGCCTTTAGTGTCTGTTTTTGTGCCAGTACCATACTGTCTTGATGATGACAGCTTTGTAATAGAGCTTTAAGTCTGGAATTGTGATGCCACCAACTTTGGTTGTCTTTTTCAACATTCCTCTGGCTATTTGGGGTCTTTTCTGGTTCCATATAAATTTTAGGATTATTTGTTCCATTTCTTTAAAAAAATTGATGGTATTTTGATAGGGATTGCATTAAATGTGTAGATTGCTCTAGGGAGCATAGACATTTCACAATATTTGTTCTTACAGTCCATGAGCATGGAACTTTTTTTCATTTCTTTGGGATAGGCTCCCCTTTTAAAACTCAAACCTAAGCCAGTGTAGTGGCAGGGATATTCAGCCAGTGGAACTCCTGTAAAAGTTTCTGTCTGAATAGAGATTTGAAAACAAAGGGATATGGCAAAATTCCTTTTCCACTTACTCTCAGAGAAGTACAGCTATATCAACAGTACATAGCCCTAGACTGTAAAGAAAAGTGGTAAGATTGCTTTTTATTTAGTAGTACTTCATAATTCTCATAGCCCCTTCTCCTACATAAGCTCACCTATTTTCCACAGCAACCCTGTGAGACAGAATAGGAAGGAAATATTGAGACACCCCCCCCTTGAAGTCCCAGTCCTTGTGTCTGATTACTCCCAGGCATCTCCATCCAGATATCCCAGGACCCTAACACTTCAAGTGTAAAATAAAACTCTCCATCAGCCCCACTGTTTTAAGTGTGCCCAGGATTTGTTTTTAAATCCTACCGCGTATGTAAGACACACAGACATGGAAAGGACTATCAAGAAGGCAGAAGTTCTCCATACTCTCTAGTTCCCATAGGAGGCGCTGTGCTTCAGGGAAGCCACACATGGAAGCGCAGGGCACTGGGGAGGCGTCAGGAGACGGAGGGACAGAGTTGGGTGTGGGTGTGGGTCAAACGAGGGCAAGAGCCTTTAGTGCAGTTTCCACAGGAAGGAGCAGGGAGAGCAGAGTGAGCAGGTCTAGTTTGGCTAGTTTGGATCATTTTAGCAGGCTCCTGGGTTTAGAACCTGTTTATAGCTGTCTGATATTTGGCCTTGGGGGTGATTAGGGCAGGTGAATAGTAATCCAGGTGTGAGAGACTGATAAAGGAGGCGATTTGTTGGTTGGTATATGGAAAGTATGCTAACGGGTATCGGTAGGAATTAGCTAACCCCGGGAGGGCCAGCCTCTCCAGTGTCGGTAAGGCCCCAGATGTGTCTGAATACAGCAAATAAAAAGAAGTATTTCACACTCACCTATACATTGTCCCCCACCTGGTTTCAGTCTCACGAATGGGTGGCATCACCAACCGCCCCATGGCTGAAGCTGGAAGCACTGTCAGTGTGGACTTCTCTATTCTGCTACACTCCACAGCCCGGCCTCTCCCTCCTGCGTACCTCCCCTCGCTCCCCTCTACTCAGTCCTTTATCTCCTACCCTGGCTCTCTCCATAACCTTTTAAATGACATCCTGGAGGCTAGCTAGTGCCACGGACCTACCGCACCCTCTGCCCTTCTCAGTACTGACCACAACAGGAATCTTTTCAGTGTGCAACTCCACCCTCCTAAATCCCATGCTCAAATCCTTGATAGATTTTTGTTTTATCCTTTAAAAATATGAGAAACTATATCCTCAACTATCTCCTAAGAGTTCCCAAACATCCTTGAGTAAAACTGGTCTTCTAGGAATATCCCTTTTTTTATCCTGGCACTCCCTCGAATGACCTAGCGGGTAAGGTCATCACATTTGGAAAACACAGGCCTAAGTAGAGAACCAAAACCAGGTCCTTCCTGGAGCAGCTGTCCCAAGCAGCCGCCCGCATTTCCTGCACTTCACCTCATGCCCTCGACGTGCCACTAACTGGGCAAAGGTAAGCCCGTGAACATACCATGCCTCTGACAGTCTCTGACTTATTTTGCTGGGCTGCCTTTGGATAAAACAGCTCAATGAAAAAATGAAGTAAGTACAGGGGACAATACAATACAAACCTGTGGTGCCTAGGGGTGCTTGGGTGGCTCAGTCGGTTAAGCGTCTGACTCTCATGATTTCGGCTCAGGTCATGATCTCATGGGTTGTGAGACTGAGCACCACCCCATCCCTACTCTAGGGCTCTGTGCTCAGCAAGGAGTCTGCTTGGGATTCTCTCTCTCCCTCTCCTTCTGCCCCTACCCCTACCCCACTATGGTGCATGTGCACTCTTCCTTTCTCTCTCTCTCTCTAATAACTAAATAAATCTTTTAAAAAATAAAGAAAATATAACTATAAATTCTTTGACACTCCTGTCATAGAGACATGGAGACACAAAGTCCAATTCTTTAAGCTCTGGATATGAACTAGCCTCAGTAACTCATATCTCACAAATAGAAGCATCACCAGAACAAATACAATATAGAGCCAACACTCTCTGCAGCATTGCAAAATTAACCATCACCTTCCAGCTCTCTGGATTTTCAGCTTTCTTTCCAGAGAGTGAAATGATTTTGTATAAATGCAGCACCATGCAGGGCCAGCCCCATTTGCTTTTCTTATTTAGCAGGCTGAGGATATAAATGCTTAGCTAATAAAAAATGCATGTATTCTTAACCTGAGAGTCAATAAGGAAAATGAATGTGCTCCCCCACCCAGCCGAATAACAAGCATGTGTGTTCCTAACAATTAAATAACTCCCTCCATACACTTTAACAGTCCCAGGATGAAAGATGCTTGACTGCTTCATTCAAAAGTACTTTAATAAGAATCTTCCTGGGGACAGCACTATCAACCCAAGGCACATTTCCTAAACCTCTTTCTCCCAAACTTGTAGAATCTTTTGGACAGCTCAAAGAGCACAATTAACAGGAAATTGCATTTCTTTTGCAGATCAACAAAGCAGCCGATTTAAGAGATCAGAGAGAAAAAAAGATGTTCAAAAAGCTTTAAGAAACAATACCAGGTAAAGCAATGCCCACATGGTCTTTGACATGGAAAAGGTTTTAACTGAAGACCAGCAAACACAGTTCACCTGCATCCTCGCTCTAAAACTTCACAAGAGGGCGCCTGGGTGGTTCAGTGGGTTAAAGCCTCTGCTTTCGGCTCAGGTCATGATCTCAGCGTCCTGGGATCGAGACCCGCATCGGGCTCTCTGCTAGGCAGGGAGCCTGCTTCCTCCTCTCCCTGTCTCTCTGCCTGCCTCTCTGCCTACTTGTAATCTCTCTCTGTGTCAAATAAATAAATAAAATCTTTTAAAAAATAAAATAAATAAATAAATAAATAAATAAATAAAACTTCACAAGAAACTTCATGAGTCTTTAAAAAATAATTTAGAAATTTAAAAAAATATCTAAACCCCTGAGATAAGAGAAAAAGAAATGACCATGGAGATAAGACAGAGTAAACCCAGAGTTCTTCGAGCCACTCAACAAGTAGTGTTAATCATCTATGGACCATCTAACCCAGTTCTGCGTAGGAATTTCTGAGCCTCCAGCAAAGCTAGAGTCTGACATCCTGGGCACTTAATTCGTTCTCTTCCATTTCCCTAGTACTGACTCCCTTCACTATATGCAGCAGAGAAATTCTGGCAGGGTTCTAGGCAAAAGCAATTTGCGTCTTCAACCTGCTGAGTTTCCTGCAAGGCAATGAAAGAGGAACTGGCACGTGCTTTCAAATTTTTTTCTTTTTTAAAAAGATTTTATTTATTTAATTGACAGAGAGAGAGAGAGAGATCACAAGTAGGCAGAGAGGCAGGCAGAGGGAGAGGAGGAAGCAGGCTCCCAGCTGAACAGAGAGCCTGATGCGGGACTCGATCCCAGGACGCTGAGATCATGACCTGAGCTGAAGGCAGAGGCTTAACCCACTGAGCCACCCAGGCACCCCTGGCACGTGCTTTCAAACTGAAAGCTGAGACCGCTTGAAAATTTGACTCTTGTGGGGCACCTGGGTGCCAGGGGAGTAGCCCCACATTGGGTGTAGAACTTACTTTAAAAAAAAAAATTCCTGAATGAAAAAAAATGAATGAAGCATTCATTCACTAAACAATAAATTAAAAAACAAATGAGTATGAAAGCAGAATTAGTAAGACTCAGAATGTGTGACCTAGGGCTTAGAGAGGCATGGGGGAGGACAGGGTCACACATTTACAACTTCCTGTGGTCTTCCTCAAAGACCTGTCACATAATAAAAATAGGTATAGTGCCCTTGATAGCTTATGTCATTTTGCTTTAATTATATCCTGTGACTATCACAATAGTCCTGTGAGACATGACAGGTATAATCCTTGCTTCAAAAGTGAAACTCACCCAAAATCACACAATTAGTACACAGCAGGGAAAGAAAGATACAAACAACAAATAAACCCCAAGCACTTCTATATCTAAATCCATACTCTTGCCACCAAAACACATTGTCCGTAAGTGACAAAATAATCGAATAGTGACACAAACAAGCCCTCAGTGGGCTCCTGTTATCCTGGAGAGCCTGCCAGAGGAGATAACCACGGTACACCTGGCCGGGGACTACTACGAGTGGGGGGCTAGAGGCCCCTCAAACCAAATGTTATTTAGGAACCTGATATTAGTCTTAAGTCATCAAACTGGAATACTTCTTTTAAATTGCAAAAGTCGGGGGTGGGGGGGAGGTCTGGATGGCTCAGTCCGTTGGGCAGCCAACTCTTGGTTTCAGCTCAGGTCGTGATCTCATGGGTCAAGGAAATGAATCCCAAAGTTGGGCTCCGCACTCAGTGGAGAGTCTGCTTGGAGATTCTCTCCCTCTGCCCCTCCCCCCACTCATGCACACTCTCGTGCATTCTCTCTCTCGCTCTCGCTCTCTCTAATAAATAAATAAATCTTTAAACTGCAAAAGTGGGGTGCCCAGGGATAGTTCAGTCAGGTGAGCAACCAACTCTTGATTTTGGCTCAGGTCATGATCTCAGCATCATGAGATCGAGCCCCAAGTAGGGCTCACGCTGGGTGTGGAGCCTGCTTAATATTCTGTCCCTCTCTCTCAGTCCCACCCCACCCCCACCTGCACTCTCTCTTCCTCTCAAAAAAAATTTTTTTTAATTAGAAATAAACTGTGAAAGCAATGACAAAACACACCATAAACAAAGTCAGAAACTGAAAGAAAATGGGTACATACGTTTACAGTACATGTGACAGACAATGTGTTCATCTCAAATTCAGTGAACTCTTACAAATCAGTAAGAAAAGGATAAATTGATTTAAAAATGGTTAGAGAACTTAGATGATATGGAGAAGACATAATTCTTTCTTTTTAATATTTTATTATTTATTTATTTACTTATTTGAAAGAGAGAGAATGAGAGAGAGAGCACAAGAGGGGGAAGGGACAGAGAGAGAAGCAAACGCCCTGCTGAGCAGGGATTCCCTACGTGGGACTCTATCCTGGGACTCCAGGTTCATGACCTGAGCCACGCTAAGGCAGTCGCTTAACCAACTGAGCCACCTACGTGCCCAAGAAGAGAAAATTCTATTAACATGAGAAGATGCTCAACAATGCTAATAATTCACGAAATGTAGATTATAACCACAGAATGGTATTCTTTTGTAGACTGGATTTAAAAGGCTTGGTGTCATCCAGTGTGTGGGGGTCAACAGGCATTCTCATCCAATGGAGAGCTTTAGCCACATCAAAATTTCCCTATTTTTCCAGCCTACAACTTCAGTTCTTGGCATTTATACACTGCACAAGGGTACAAAGGCAAATGTGTATGACCATTACAACATGATTCGGAACAGCAAAAGACAAACAACTGTCAAAAGAGACCTAGTTTCTTAAAATATGGTACAGCCATAATATTGAAAATACAGTTCATGGGGGGAGTGCCTGGGTGGCTCAGTTGGTTAAGCATCTGACTTGATTTAGGCTCAGGTCCTGATCTCAGGATTGTGAGAGTAACCCCGGGGCCAGGCTCCAAGCTGGGCATGGAGCCTGCTTGAGTCTCTCTTTCCCTTTCTCTCTGCCCCTCCTCACCCCCCTAGCCTATGTGTGCACATGCTCTCTCTCTTTTAGAAAAAAAACACAGTTGTTAAAAAGAATGGGGCAGATGAATAAATAACGATATAAATAAATATATGAATGTGTGTATAGAAAACAAAAGAGAAGATAAGTCAAAACCGATTATTTGAATAGAACGTGTAATAAGATACATTTTTATTGTTAAAAGATGTTTGCATGTGCATAGGGTCAATGTTAGGAAAGATATACACCAGACTCTCATGAATACCTACAAAGTGGAAGAGCAAGCAGGAGAGTCTCAAAGAGGACTTTTCCATTTTACACCATAGACTTCTGCATTATTCAATTTCCAGTGATAACCACATATTAATATTATAATTTCTCAAACTAATAAAAATATTTTAATATGGAAAAATTTCTGGAGCTTAATGTCCTTCAGCAAGTGAACTAAACATTGAGCACATAATCCATTCTTACCTTACTTTTAGGTCGCTCTCTGTTTCAATATGAAATTACCTTACCAGCTGATCTCATATGCAACATTCATAAAAGAAATCTCTGCTGCTTTCGCTTTTGCTGATAGGCAGATTAAACGTTCCAATTATCTTCTCAGATGTGCTACTTCTAAATCAGTCCTTGGAAATGGTCAATATTCCCTAGGATAAACTAGAAGCAAACATGAATATCTATTGTCTCCATATTTCAAGTCCTAACTTCCTAGGCTTTCCTCCCTCCAGGAATCGCTAAAAATATGTAAGTTTTGCCTCAGAGCCTTTGGACCCATGCAGTTAACCATGCAGAATAAGCTTATTAATTTGACTTTCTCAGTGAACATAATGATCAAATCATTCTAAATGAGCATGAGGCCAGGGCAAAGTCTGAGTTAGATGTTAGCATTTATATGACTTTACATCTAACCCTAAACTCTCATTTTTCCAAGCCTTCCGGGAGAGTTTGGGCAATGGGGAGCCAGTTAACTTTAATCACTCATACTGCTAAACTAAAAAGCATCACATTGAATTTCTTTCTTACATCTGATCATTTCATAGGTTGCCAATAATCTGCATTTTCCCTGTGTCATTCATCTAATGCACACAGAGAAACCAGCATGGCAGAGACGGCTAGACCAAGATTAGTATCCATCAGCAATCCTCGAGGCAGTAGGCCAGATCCACATTCAGATACAGGAGGCCAGAATCCCCCTTCAGGTGACTAAGGGAGTTGGTTTTTGTTTGGGACTCTGTTGAACCACTTTCACACTTTCTGAGCCCATTCTGAACACAACTTTACATATTCAAGATCATTTATTCCCCAGACACTTGGGACTAAGTATTAGCTGTAGTAGTATAATTAGCACTTATAGAGTGCTTATTATAAGCAGGAAGATCTGTAAGTCCCTTTATCTCATTCACTTGTCCTCCTCACTGCTGCTTTCAGACTGTCTCATCCTTTGATTTCTGCACCAGCCTTCGCTTCTGCTCCTACTGTCATTCCTGGTGACACTGACTTCATATTGGACGACATACCCAACGCTCTGGCATTTTTGTTCCTGGACCTCCACATTTTCTGTAATCTTCTTCCCCACCCACCTAGCCTCCCATTTCAATGGTCCCACCTAGACTCTAATGATACAGTTACCACTAATTGTATAATTTCTAAAATCTCCCCTCCAAACTCTCCACTAGACTACCACCTGGGCCCCTACCCTGCACTCTCACAGTCTCCCTCTCTCTCCCCAAAATAAATAAAGGAATCTTTCAAAAAGAAAAAAATGGAAATTCCATGGTCTGACCACTGGCTACTTCTCTGACTCCATATGCTACTGTTTTTCCCATCATTGACTTCACTTCCGCTGCCCTGGCCTCCTTGCCGGTCCTTCTTTACCCTGCCATAGGGCCTCTAGTTACTGTATCCTCTTCCTGGAACACTATTCCCTTAGATATGGTTCACTTCCTCACTTTATTTAGGCCTCTCCTCTAATGTCGCCGCTTATAAAGGTCTTCTTAGATCTTTCTATCTAAAATTTTCCCCTTTGGGGAACCTGGGTGGCTCAGTGGGTTAAGCCTCTGCCTTCAGCTCAGGTCATGATCTCAGGGTCCTGAGATCGAGTCCCGCATCAGGCTTTCTGCTCAGCAGGGAGCTTGCTTCTCCCTACTCTCTCTGCCTGCCTCTCTGCCTATTTGTGATCTCTCTCTCTCATATAAATAAAATCTTTAAAAAAAAAATATTCCCCTTTAGTCAATATTTCTCAGTTGTACCTTTTTTTAATTGATCTTTTATTGATCAAAATTGACCATCTATAACCCACATCCAGAGAATAACTAGGGGTCAGATACTACTGTGAATTTCAATTTACATATAAGTGACAAAATAAATACTATAACCCAACATAGCCAACCTTGGAATCAGACATTAGCCATGTAGAAAAAAGAAGGGGACAGTAGGATGCTAGAAGTGGTAGAAACAAACAAAAATCTCTTCTGGGAAGAAAAGGCTAGTAAACCAAAGGAAACAAAGTGTTTTAATAAAAAAGAGTAAGATTACTAAATAAACTTTATTTTTTTAAGATTTTTTTATTTATTCATTTGAAAGAGAGAGAGAGAGAAAGCCCAAGCAGTGGGGGGCGGGGCAGCAAAGGGAGAGGGAGAAGCAGGCTCCCCACTGAGCAGGGAGCCCAATGTGGGGCTTGATCCCAGGATCCTGAGATCATGACCTGAGCCAAAGGCAGACATTAATCAACTGAACCACTCAAGTGCCCCTTAAAAAATCTTTAAAATTCAGACTCTTTAAGGGAAAAAAAGTCAAGAAAATAGACCCAAAAAACCTACTAGCAAATATGCTTAAGATAAAAAATGAGAAAGCATAGGTAAAATAAGAATAGTACAAAGGGGAAAGAATATTGAAACAGAAGATATGATTAAAATGCCAAAAAAAAAATCCTTCACTAACTGTAAACTTATAAATTTGAAAACCTAGAGAAAGGGATGCTTTCCAAAAAAGAAGCACTTTCCCTAATTTGACCCCAATATAGTTAAAAACTCAAACATCAATTTTCACAGAATAGAGAAGATTATTCTCCCCAAATAAAAGCTACTCCCAAAAAAAAAGCACCAGACCTATGTGGTTTAATGAAATTCTACCAAACCTTTAAATAATTTTACAATCTCTATNCCCAAATAAAAGCTACTCCCCCAAAAAAAATCACCAGACCTATGTGGTTTAATGAAATTCTACCAAACCTTTAAATAATTTTACAATCTCTATGCTACTTAACTATCCTAGAACATAGAAAAAGAATCATAAGCTGTTGCCAAATTTGCTTTATGAAGCAGATATAATAGTGATACCTAACTTAATGTCATAAAAGATTGCCCAAAAAAATAACTACAGACAAACCTCACTTATGAAATGGCCTTCAGGGCATTCAAAGAATACCATTCCTGATTTTCTTTTTCTAAAAACACTCAATAATGGCGCCTGGGTGGCTCAGTCAATTAAGTGTCTGTCTTCAGCTCAGGTCATGATTCCAGAGTCCTGGAATGGGAGCCCAACATCAGGCTCCCTGCTCAGTGGGGAGTCTGCTTCTCCCTTTACCCCACCCCCTGGCTCCTGATCTCTCTCTTTCACGCTCTGTCTCTCTCTCTCTCTCTCTCTCTCTCAAGTGAATAAATAAAATCTTTTAAAAATTTTTTTAATTAAAAAAAACACTCAATAAAAAAGAAATTAATGGATATTTCCATGTGTGTTTTTTGTGTGTGTATCCCTCAGTCACAAAGCTAAATCTTATTTAATGGGGAAACACTAGAATCATTCAGTTAAAGTCTGGAATGAGACAAGGACATCCATTATCTCTTTATATGTCATTGTATAACATTATAGTAGAGGAGGTATTAGCCAATGCAGTCAGACAAGCAAAAACCAAAGACATGACAATTAGAAGGGAAATAAAATTGTGTCTATTTGTAAATTATATAGCAGCATATCCATAAAACTCAATAATCAAAAATAAAAATTAAAAGAATTTAATAAGTCAGAAAGTACAAAATTAACATACAAAATTAAATGGCCTTCAAACAATCATACAGTAACGAGTTAGAAGACATAATGGGAAAGAAAATCCCAGAAACAAAAACAAACAAACATAAATTTAATGGTTCTACAGCTAGACGAGTTGATCCTTCAGTAAAAAAGAATAAATACGCAAGCAGAGCTCAGAAAAGAGATTTCTGCTTTTGACCAAAATGGAGTAAAAAGCCAAATAAATAAACAAACAGGGGTGCCTGGGTGGCTCAGTCTATTAAGTGCTCAAGTCATGATCCCAGGGTCCTAAGTAAGGCTCCCTGCTCAGTGTGTGTGTGTGGTGGTGGGGGGAGTCCTTCTCCCTCACCCTCTGCCCCTCTTCCCTGCTTGTGTTCTCTCTCTCTCAAATAAATAAATAAAATCTTTTTAAGATTTTATTTATTCATTTGACAAAGAGAGCGAGAGAGCACAAGCAGAGGGAGTAGTAAAGGGAGAGGGAGAAGCAGGCTCCCTGCCGAGGGGCTTGATCCCAGGACCCCAAGATCATGACCTGAGCCAAAGGCAGATGCTTGACCATCTGAGCCACCCAGGCGCTCCTAAAAGACATCTTTTTTAAAAAGATAAAAAGTAAACAAACAAGATATATGAAACAATGGTTTTCAAGACTTTGGGTAACTTTTTCCCCTACCCTAGTAAGTTCTCAACTGAGACCCACATACATAACAAAAGACAGATCAACAGGAGAAAAACATATCCATGTATTTAATGTAAGTTTTATATAACATGGGAGCCTTCATAAGGAAGTCAGGGCCCAAAGAAACAGTTAAACATGAGAAATTTTATGCTAGATTTGATGAGGAATAGAAGTTCATGGAAAGATACTGTAGGACAAAGACTATGAGGTAAGTATAGTTAACTTAGCAATGCCTGTTTGCTTAGATTCCTCTGTGTCCCTTCATTTTCAGAAATAAAGATGCTGATGTCCTCTGGTTATATGGTCACCTCTCACATGAGGGGTTTTATGACCTACTTCAGGGGAAGGTCAGAAAGTCCTTTTTAGGGAACCCTCCCAAACTCATTTTACAAGGCCAGCATTACCCTGATACAAAAGCTAGAAAAGGAGATTACAAAAAGCTAAAGACCAATATTCCTGATGAACACGGAGGCAAAAATTCTCAACAAATTATTAGTAACAGAATTCAACAGTACATTAAGAGGATCATACACAATGATCAAGTGGGATTTATCCCTTGGATGCAAGGATGATTCAACATACACAAGTCAATGAATTTGATACACCACATTAATAGAATGAAAGATAAAATCATATAATCATCTCAATAGATGCAGAAAAAGCATTTGGCAAAATACAACATTCTTTCATGATAAAAACACTCAATAAGTTGAGTATACAACAAATATAACATAAGAAAGGTCATATATGACAAATCCACAACCAACATCATATCCCATGGTGAAAACTTGAAAGCTTTTCCTCTAAGATTGCAAATAAGACAAGAGTGCCCACTTTCACCACTCCTATTCAACATAGTACTGAAAATCATGAGCAATCAGGCAAGAAAAAGAAATAAGACATCCAAATCAGAAAGGAAGAAGTAAATTGTGTTTGTTCGTAGACAATATGATCTTATATAAAAAAAATTCTAAGATCCTGCCAAAAGCTATTAGAACTAATCAACAAATTCAGTAAAGTTGCAGGATATAAAAATCAATGTACAGAAATGAGTTGCATTTCTAGATGTTAACAACACAACACCTTGATTTTTTTAAATCCCATTAATGATTGCATCAAAAACAGTAAATTATGGCCCCAGGTAGCTCAGTCATTAAGCATCTGCTTTCAGCTCAGGTCATGATCCCAGGGTCCTGGGATCAAGCCCTGCATCATGCTCCCTGCTCAGTGGGAAGCCTGCTTCTCCCTCTCCCACTCCTCCTGCTTGTGTTCCCTGTCTTGCTGTGTCTCTGTCAAATAAATAAATAAAATCTCTTTTAAAAAAATGTAAAATACTTAGGAATAAATTTAACCAAGGAGGTAAAAGGTCTGTACCCTGAAAACTGTAAGACTGATGAAAGAAATTGAAGGCAGCAGAAATGAATGGAAAGACATCCCATGTTCATAGGTTGGAAGAATTAATATTGTTAATATGACCATGCTATAGATCCAACACAATCCATATCAAAATTCCTATGCCATTTTCACAAAAACAAAAACAAAAAACACCTGGGTTCAGTTGGTAGAGCATGCGACTTTTGATCTTGGGGATATAAGTTCAAGCCCCACATTTGGTATAAAGATTGCTTAAGAAATAAAAATCTTCCCAAAAAAAAAGAAAAAAGAAAAACCAATCCTAAAATTCATATGGACCCAGAAAGACCATCAATAGCCAAAATGATACTGAGAAAGAAAAAAACAAGCCTGGAGGAATTACACATCCTAATTTCAAACTACTCTACAAAGCTATAATAATCAAAACAATATGGTACTGTCAAATAAACAGACACATAGACTAACGGAACAGAATTGAGAACACAGAAATAAGTCATTGCATATACAGTCAACTAATATTAGACAAAGGAGTCAAAATTACTCAATGGGGAAAGGGGAGTCTCTTCAATAAACGGTGGAAAACCTGGATAACCACACGCAGAAGAATGATATTGGATCTCTATCTCATGCCACTGACAAAAATTAATTCAAAAAGGATTAAAGACTTAAACATGAGGCCTGAAATCATAAACTAGAAAAAAAGTATAGGGCTAAGGCTCTACAACACTGGTTAAGAATGATATTTTTGGATAGGATACCAAAAGCACAACAGGAAAAGCAAAAATTAATAAGTAGGACTACATCAAATGACTAAGTTTCTGCACAGCAAAAGAAACAATCAATAAAATGAAAGCACAACCTAAGGAATGGGAAAAAAAAACACCTGTGAGTCATGTATGTGATAAGTGATTAATATTCAAAATACATAAAGAACTTTTACAACTCAATAGCAACAAGAAACAATCTGATTTAAAAATGGGCTGAAGACCTGAATAGACACTTTTCCAAAGATGACATACAAATGGCCAACAGGTACATGAAAAGATGCTTGAGATCACTAATCATCAGAGAGACGCAAATCAAAACCACAATGGGGCGTCACTTTACACCTGACAGAACGGCTATCACCAAAGAGAAATAACAAGTGTTAGCAAGGATACAAGAAAAGGGCAACTTGCGTGAGCTTTTAGTGAGAATGTAAATTCCATAGGCACTATGAAAACAGGATGGAGGTTCCTCAAAAAATTCAAAATAGAACTCCCATATGATCTAGCAATCCCACTTCTGTGAATATACATAAAGGAAATGAAAACAGGGTCTCAAAGAGATATCTGCACTCCTATGTTCATTAAAGCATTATTCAAAACAGCCAATACATGAAAACAACTTGTGTCAATCAATGATAAAGATGTTACACATACATACACACACACACACACACACACACACATACATACATACATAATACAATGGCATATTTACTACTCAGTCATGAGAAAGAAGGAAAGCCCTCCCATTTGCGACATGAATGAAACTTGAGGGCATTATGCTAAGTGAAATAAACCAGACAGAGAAAGACAGCGATATCACTTGCATGTGGAATTTTTAAAAAGCTGAATTCAGAGACAGAGAATAGAATGGTGGTTGCCAGAGGCTGAGGAATGGAAATAGGGAGATATTAGTAAAAGGTATACACTTCTAGTTGTAAGATGAATAAATTCTCAGGATCTAATCTAAAGCATGGTGATTACAGTTAACAATAGTATACTGTATACTTGAAAGCTGTGGGGAGAGTATATCTTAAAAGTTCTCACCACAAAAAGGAAATAGCAATTATGTGACATGGTGAAGGTGTTAGCTAACTCCAGGGAGTAATCATTTGGCAACATGTCAGTGTACCAAATAAAACATACTGTACACTTCAAATTTACACAATGTTATATTAATGTAATATGTTATATTAATGTAATGTAAGATAATCAATTATATCTCAATAAAGCTGAGAAAAAACATCCTTCTTGGATTTTATGACCTGCTACAGAGGAAGAAAGTCAGAAAGTCCTTCCTGCACATGCTATTTCTCAAATCCTTTGGCTTAAAATATTCGACATGCCAAGGAACCCCACCCCAGACATGAAGAATAGTCCAAGAGCTGGGAATCACATGAAGTGAATTAAATGGTTACCTCAGCTTACTGTCTGGAGAGATTTTCTAGACTTAGAAAGGGGGAACCCAGGAATAGCTCGACGGTCTCGAGTTGAGAAGACAAAGTTGGGAGTCCAACGAGACTAAGGCAACTAGAGTTCATAGGACAGGTTAAGGAGAGGAGAGAACTGCTTAGAGAGAGCCCTCTGGAGATTTGTAGAGGGTTGCCCTTCAGCTGAGTACTGATTAGCACAAGTAAAGGATTAGAGGAAATAGTTAGAACTCACGATTTAACTTTATAATATTACTGGAGTCAGAATACACTACCCCAAAATATGGCACCTGGGCATACTGAACATTTGACTTGGCAGGTACAGGAAGAACTCTCTGACTTGTTCCTTTTCCTCTGAAGTAGGTCATACATAATGCTCTCTTGTGAGAGGTGCCCTTCCTAAACTTCCTTATAAAGCACATCCTTACCTGTGAAGACAGGGATGCCAGGAGAAATCCAAAGACAGAGCCAGTGTTGTTTCCCCCATTTTACTACACTTAGTGCACACCTGTTTGTCCTAACACTTTTATTTTTTACTCTTCATCAAACCTAGTATAAAAACACTCAGGCTCAACTGTTCCTTTAGCTCTTCATTACCTTAGGAAGGCTCCTGTGTTATATAAAACTTATATTTAAAAATGTGTATGTTTTTTCTTATTATTCTGCCTTTTGTCCATCCAACTTATAGGGCCCCAGCCAGAAAACTTAGGAGACTGGCAGGAAACAGAATTTTCCCTCCCTTCTGTTATTTCAAAAATATTTATTGAATTACAAAATCTGAAACTGTACTTTTGAGAAAAAGAAAAGATATTCCCAATCATTTCCCGTTATTTATTCCCCCAGCTCCAGCAGTAAAGCACAAAATAATTTAGTAAAGAATTATTCCTCAAAAAATAAAACTTGATTTAAAAGAACTTTGTTTCTACATTTAATTTCTATTCATCTTTGATGCAACTACTTCATTCTGTCTTGATCCAGTGGTTAAATAATCCTACCTCGAGGTATGCCTTTCATAGCTGGAAAGAAGTAGTCACACATTTAATTGTGCTTTCTCCCTGGCTGCCTGCCAAAAACAATCACAGTTCAATATTACAGCTTCTCCTTCAGAAGTAATTAAGAAGTTAATCTTACTTAGAACACATAATTACCCAGCAGACCACAGAACAAACTTATCTACTTGTCATGAGTTAAAGCTCAACGAGGCAGTACCACATTGAAAGGGAAAAATCCAAACTGTCTCCTCAGCTATCCCATTTGGAAATGTAGAGAGCCCATCACCATCCAGCAGTCACTGGATGCTTAGCCTCCCCAGTTTCTCTGAAGCATCAAGAAACAATAGAGCTGAAGACCAGGAAGGATGCTGGGCACAGGTCATTTAACTCCTAGTCAATCAGGATAACAGAAGATATCTGAAGCGCCAAGGAGCTCTAAACTGCAGGATATTCCTTTACTGCTCCTGAGCACCTGCCAGGGGTGAGATGTTCATTCACACCTAATCTTTTTCAAATAACACGCAATCATTAGAAGAAAGACCTTTCTGCTTCATTTGACACTGGTATGCCAAGGGCCCACGATGTGATTTACTCAACATGGAAAGCATTTCTTAGACTCATTATCTATATCCATGGACGAGGGAGCCAGACAATTTCCAGGATGCACGGACCTTTTCAAGACAGCACCTGAACTATGAAGGTGCTGCCCACTTTGTGTCATGGTCCTCAGGGCCTAACAGACTGAACACCATTGAAGGTCAAACTTTTCTTAAAACTGCAGACCTGTGACCATCTAAACACACCATCTTTGGAGCTATGTTCTTTTCGGAAGTCAACAGCCACTTTTACTAACCTATTCTCTCTCCAAGCTAACTCTGAGAGCAAATTCTAAAATTCTTAAGAATGCACCAGAAACTAAAGACATCTGAAATTGAGATTGCAGCAGAAAACTCCAAGGTGATTTCCAGCTGGCAACAGTAGGTCTTAAACAATAAGGACTTCTCAATAGTTAATAGCTCCTAGAAACCTGTCATGTACACAACACTATACTAAGGGGTGTGGAGATTTAAGAAGGAAAACAGTACTGTTTCTGTCCCTGAAAAACATATATTCTCTCCTAACATCCTAATGTCAGAGGTGCTCTAACTTTAGCTGCACCTGAACTTTAGCTAAATTATTTCAGCTACAGTAGGAGTAGAGTAGTGGGGATGGGTGACTAAAATAATCCTTCTACCTGATTACCCATACCAGTCTCATGAGTTTTGTCTCATCTTTTGTGCATTTGGATTTTACATTATTAAAAGAAAATCAACAGGCTCCTTTAAAAAAAAATCACTTGTTGGAAAATAAATTGACAATTTTCTTTTTCTTATGTTACCTTAGGATGAGGGGCTCCCTTAGGGTGACTTCATAGGTAATTCAATTTCATATGAAATTTACCAAATAACACAGGTCTGATGTGTTCTGCAGAGCATTCCATATAGCCCAAATCCCCAACTGCCTGCGGTTTTCAAACGTAATGCCACATGAAGAATTGGCATACTGAAGAAAAGGGGAGGATGGTGCCCTTAGTGAATCAGCAGAATTTATAGAGAAACTCTAACAACTGACCCAAATTGAAGCAGCCATGTTCCATATCCCAGCTGGGGGGCCTTTCACCTGTGTAGTTCAATAAAAGATCTGAAAAGCACTGCTTAGACACGCTTATGTTGGGGACAGTTACAAGAATTAGAGGAACAAATGCCATCTTCTAAAAGCTTTTTTATCATAAGCCTGAGACGAGGCAAAGTAGGGGGCCAGAGAGAACAGAGGGTGCATTGCAACTAAATATTCCAGCCCCAGTGAGAACGCTGAACTGTTCACTGATCTTTGCCTTCTAAGTATATGTATTTCTTTCTCCCTTTGTTTTATAATTAAAAAAGGTATTAAATCTTTCATTCCAATCACAAAATTCCAAATATTTTATCAATAAACAGTTACTGAGCATAGACTCCATGTAGGACATTGTTTCTATTCTAAGGATCCAAGTGGAATGAGACCTTGTCCCTGTTCTGCAAATTTCTTGAGTAACATACCAGGTATTTTCAATAGCTAAATTTACAGATCTTCTAAGTACATACCTTGTGTTTTTACATCCTTTTAAAATCTAACTGTTTCAAACAAAAAGACAAAGAAAGCTACAAAAATGTGTGTACTAAACATAGCTGCAAAACACTTCTTTTGTAACATGTGATTTTATCAGTTTAGACAAGTGCCTTTGGTTAGATTTGGGTAACTAAGAATATGCGTGGAGAAGTAAATCTTGACCCAGTTCAATCATTAACTGCTGAAATCTTTTGTTCTCTTATTCTCTCTCTTCTGCCCCTCTCCCCTACTTTTCCGTAAAGCAGCCAAACTATTCAACCTCCTGATTATTACAATTGAAGGAACTGTTGCTCCAGATATTAATGCCTATAGAAGTATCTCCCAGCAAAATTCTTCCTACCTGTCAAAGGTAAGGAGAGATCTGTCCATTCTTTTCATATCTTCTGTCACTAAGCTCCATGGGCCTCAAGCAGGGACGATGGGCTTATTCATCCTACCAGCGTTGGTACTTAGTACAATGCACGATGCATAACAGCTAGTGGGCATCAATAAATGTTAGCTCGATGAACCTCCCCTCCATCATCTAGCTTACTACCTCTATAGGCTAAATGCTGAATTTGTATCGACTGGCTGATAGAAACTCTTATTTTGCCAATCATTAGAGGAAAAGAGTTACTATATGGAGTTTGTACACTATTGTTCAGGCTGTTAGGTCTTCAAACTAGCAAAAGTCAGGCTATGTAACAAGTGGAAACCAACATTAATGAGACAGTGCACTTGTCATATCAAAGCATTTCTCAGTCAACTGTCAATTACTCTGCCTTTTACTCCCTGCAATAATCATTCACTTAATATTTGCCAACCATAATGAGTTGAATAGCAGAGCACTATAAACAGTTTGATGACTGTACCAATTATAATGATGTTCTAGAAAGGGCATTTGCTTATGTTTAGAAAAGAACCTGGCAAAGGCAACACAGTAGAGGGGATTCAGCTGGGACCGGACTGCCTGATTATCTTGGCTATTTGGCTATTCAAAGAGTGCAAAGGAGCCTATAGTGTTCATCCACTCTAGTGGAGAGGCATCTTTCCTACAGAAACTGCCTTCCAACTGCATAATTTCCAAACTACAGGGCTCTTAAAAAGAGCTTTCAGCCCCTCAGTAAAGATTCCCTGGGCAAATACTACAACTCAGACACTACTAAATACAAATGAATAATGCCTCAGATACTCACAGTGTAGTCCAAAGGCTGGCAAACCTCTTTTGTAAAGAGCCAGATGGTAAACACTGTAGGTTTTGTGGGCCATACAGTCTCTGTGGCACTCATTCAACTTTGCATGTAGTGCCAAAGCAGCCTGAGAAAATACATAAACTATGCAACATGGCTGTGCTCTAATAAAGCTTTATTTACAAAAATAGGCAGCTGGCCAGGTTTGGCCCACAGGTTGGAGTTTACCAATTCCTGGTCTAATCTACAAGTCATGTACACTTTTTTTAAAAAGCCCAGCAGTGAGATCTGTGTTCATAAAAGTGTCCTCCTTGTATCTGCATAACATCTCAGAGTTTATGAAGCTACTTCATGTAGGATGACACAAAATTTAATCTTCATACCAACACTTTGCAGTGGATGGGTCTTAGTGCTGTAAATAAATAAGAAAAATGATGCTCAAATAAATTCAAGAACTTGAAGACATTACACAGCTAGGCATGGAACTAGGAGTTGAGCTTCTGCCTATTAAGGCAGCAATTATTATGTGTTCACCAAAACTTATTTCCTCTTCCTCCAGGGCACACAAAGACTACACTTCCCAGGCTCCTTTGCCGTTAGGTCTGGCCACGTGCTTAGGTTCTGGCCAGTAGAATTTAGGCCTTGCCCATTAAAACTTCCTCATGAAAATCTGCAGGTAATTCTCTATTTTCTTTTTTCCTTTCAGTTGGCTGGAGAGGAGACACACCTTGGGCAACCTTGTGAGTCATATGTTGACAAGAGGTTCCACAAGACAGAAGGAGCCTGAGCCCCTGAATCACCACCTGGAAGAGAGCCACTCATCCAGGAACACCTGTGAAAGCAGCATGAAATGTGTATTAAGCCCTAAAGATACAGAGCTTTAACCATTTCACAATGGCTGTATGCCTCAACTAATGCAGCAGAGGTATCAGAGATGGACTCTACCAGGCTCATGAGGCAGGAGAGCTCATATTTCTGACAAGAGATCTATCAAGAAAAGCAAAGGATGCCTTCAAGAAAGAACAAATTGTTCTAAATGGTTTGATGGTAAGTTTACTACCTAAGCAGCAGAAGGAGAGGCAGCAAAGATGAACATTGGAAAAGGGCAACGCTGAGGAAAAGGGACTTGGAAAGAACAAGAGACCTGCTGTTAGCACACCCAACCAGGGGAAGAGGCTAAAAGCAGTGAGACCACCGCAAGGGTCTCAGGAAAGCACTGGCCTAATCAGAGCACAGCTGGGAGCCAGCAAAAGGCTGTTCTATGTTTTCAATATATAACCAGGTTTTTAAAAGTAGATTTGATCTTCATCTTTTCTCAATGGAATATATGCTAATTACAAATGTGCCAAGAATTATGAAGAAGAAAATTATACATAATCCTGTCGTCAACAATAACTGGTACTACTAGTTCAAGGCATAAACTTCTGAGCTTACTTTACCTTTTTTTATGCACATACATTTAGGCATTGAGAAAAATCTGTCTCCTGGTGTACATTTAGGTTGTTTGTCTTTTCTTGCTATTACAAAAAAAATACTGCAATGAACATTCCTATCACCATATCTTTGTGCAAATGTGCAAGTGCTTTTATAGGAATAGTTTCTGGAAGTCAAGCCACTGAGCTGAAGGGTTGGTCTACTGTCAAACTGCCATCCAGATACACTAACTCAAATTCCCACCGGCAGTATAGAAGAGTGCCCATTTCCACACACCTCTGCCAATGCTAGATACCATCTGGGGGCTTTTTGGTTTGTTCGTTTGTTTTTTATCCTTTGCCTGTCAGGTAAGGTAAAACACATGCACACGCACAACTGTATTTCATTCTTTTAGTTTTTGAAAACACAGTTAAAAATTTTTCGGTCCTCTTCTTTGTATTTTTTAAAACATCCTCTCTGGCCTGTGGAAAATCCTTAATCCACAACACTGAGTTATCTTTAACTGAAGTTATCTTTAGTAAGGGGACAGTGTGCTTAATTTATGCAACAGTCTAAGTGACTAGAAGCCGAGCAACTTTTGGATTTGAAAAACAACATGAAAGAAGTTAGAACAAATGATCAACTATTAGTTCTCAGGGGATAGAGACTGTGGGTAAGCTGTGATTATTAGAACTAAGTGGGAAATGTGTTACCACATTTATGTACTCTAAATAATAAGCTGTCTTGCTAATTAAAATCAACTGGACTTGTTTAACTTCTTACTTCCTTAGGTTTTTCTTTCACACCTTTGTCATATGCTTGACTTTGGTTTTGGTTATGTAGTAGCTAAGCAAAAGGGTAAGTACACGAGGGTTAGAGGAAAAATACAAAGAGAAAACTGATACAGGTTGTCAATCCTGAGAGAAAGAAAGGTGGGTATGTGTGTGGGCGTGGGTGTGGGTGTGTGTGTAACACAAATACTAAAATGAGCAGGCATATGTGAAAGGGGGAAGATGTAACATTTACTTAAGGCTTATGTACCAATCACTGGGCAAGACTTGTCACACACATCATCTCATTAGTCTTCGCAATACTTTGAAAGGCACAGAATCAATAATTTTTAAATGAGGAAAATGAATGCCAGAGAAACTGACCCAGGTGATTACCTAAAGAGCTACGCTGTTATTAGAACTTTTGGTTGTTTGCTTCTATTTTACTCCAAATCCCATAACTGTCCTCCCGCCACCGCCCCTTCCCCGCCACTATACCAGAGTACTGAAAACGTCCTAGATTAGAACTTCTGGGGCTCTCCCTGACACTAGCATCCTCTTCTCATTGGGGATACAAAGAAACAAAGAAATGATAAAGAAAAAAGAACAGGTTGCATGGGAGAATGGAAAAAGATCCCAGCAATATGAATAAAAAGAAGAAAATAAAGTATTGAGTAAATGAGAAATTAAAGAAATTGAACAAAGAAGTGTAAGCTTAGAATTGTATCTGGAAGACAATAATACATGAGTACAGGATAAAAAAGAAGCACAAAAAAGCAATGGTATGGAGACTCCCCCCCACACACATATTCATCAAAAGAAGAAATTTAAAAAAAAAACAATAATTAGAAGCCACAGAATTATAAAAGTGGATGGTTCAATCAAGAAATATTATGTCCAGCCTCTTAAACTTGACCTATTCCTAGGAAAGAACCCATTTTCCATTCTGTTACTATTCACTATCGTACGCTGCTTTCCCCCACTACCTTCTTTAAATGCAGTGACCAAAACTGAACTCTCTATTCAAATAAGGGTGATACCCACCAGTGACTAGAAAGAGAATGTTAGCCAGGGCTGCAGACATTATTTGCATTGACCACTGACAACTTTAGAACTTCATCACTTTCCTGCTCTCTGTGCTCTTCAGGGCTTTTGCCAATATTTGTGTTGCTTAGTGTTTGTCCTTAATGATACTTCTCTGAACTCAGAACAAGAAAAATCTTAGGAAGAGCCCCCTAGACCAAAGAGAAGAGTAGGCAACTGCTCCAACATCTTACAGCCGATACACATCAGAACCAGAGTACTACCCAACCATGGATTCTCACCTTCATGGACTCGCACACGGCCTTAGAAATCAAATAGAGTCTAAATTTTATTTCTGGGAAAAGAGAAAGGAAATGAGAAAACTAGGGCAAGGAAATCCAGAAACAAATAGGAAGACTTGAAGGAGGAACGATCACACCCAATAGAAGAGTGAGTGTGCAGAGTGGGAAAAGTAAGAAACACAGGTATAAGGAGAATGGAACAGCTTCTTCATTCCTTTTATTCTTCCCTTGTCCCCTTGTGTATGTCTTGCTTCCATTCACCACTTCTTCAGGAAAAAAAGGCATACATTTGAGACAGGAAAAAGTAAGTAAATAGTGAGAGAGTATGAAATAAAGTTCAGAATGACTGTGCATCAGAATGACTGTGAGAAGAGGACTGGCCAAGTTCTTTATATAAGACTAAACTTAAATGATAAAGAAGAAACTTGAGACATGGTCCCTCTTCCTCCCCACCCCACCACCAAAATTTGTATTTTTATTATGCTCCCCATGCCTGCCTTCTCTCATTTTCCAAGTGGATTTTCTGGCCTTCTCATTTTTCAAAACACCAGTAAGAACATGAGAAAAGAAGTGAGTAAGTTTTAAAAATGCAAAAATCAAAATATAAGGAAAACACAAGATAACTGAAATTAACCTTAAAACCTTACCACTAAGAGAGCGCTCACAATGTAAGAGGCATTTAGTTACTAGTTCCAGGCTGAAGTCCTGTCTCATCTTCCAATGGGGGCTCAACAAGTAGCAAGAGGAAGGTAGATTTGTGACTTAGCCCACACAATTTGTATTTTTCTTTTTTCTTTTTTTTTTTTTTTTAAAGATTTTATTTATTCATTTGACACAGAGAGATTACGAGTAGGCAGAGAGGCGGGCAGAGAGAGAGGAGAGAGGAGGAAGCAGGCTCCCCGCTGAGCAGAGAGCCCGACGCGGGCCTCGATCCCAGGACCCTGGGATCATGACCTGAGCCGAAGGCAGCGGCTTTAACTCACTGAGCCACCCAGGCGCCCAATTTGTATTTTTCATTGTCCTTCTTCATCACATACAAGTGTAATTCCCTGTGAGACCTGCACTAGTGGTGCGGTTCCTTTCTGTATATGTGTACACACATGTACACACACTCCTAGAAGGATGTAAGTCCACATGCCAAACGAAGTATCAATCAACTATGGTGACATATAAGGAGTGAGAAAGGCGAGGAGAATTTTACTTCGTACTTAATATTAATCAGTATTGCTTGGTTTTTTTAAAAACAGTCATTGGATATAATTTTGGACATTCAAAATAAAGAATAAAGAAAAGGGCAAGTGGTGATAAATGAACATAGACATGAGAGAAAAAATGTGCAAGGGGAAATTATAAAAGAGAATAAAACAATGGTCTTTTAAAGCTGTCTTTTATTTTGTCCCTTATCTTCTGATTTTATAGCTGCACTTGGGGGGAGGGGTGCCTCAGACCCCCTGCCTGTATATTCTCTCAAGGTTTATCTTTTCACACCCTACCTGGAAAAACAGACAATATGGACACTGATTTTAAAAAGCCAAAAGAAACAGGTCCCTGAGTTAGAAGAAAACCTTATATTGCACACATCTACAATCATAACCCACTCTAAACAGATCAACAGAGGGGCGCCTGGGTGGCTCAGTAGTCAAGCGTCGGCCTTCGGCTCAGGTCATGATCCCAGGGTCCTGGGATCAAGCCCCACATCGGGCTCCCTGCTCAGCAGGGAGCCTGCTTCTCCCTCTCCCACTCCCCCTGCTTGTGTTCCCTTTCTCACTGTCTCTGTCAAATAAATAAAATCTTTAAAAATAAATAAACAGATCAATAGAAATAATCATTTACCTTTATTCAAAGAGACAGCTGAAGTAACTCCCACTCATGATAGATTCTGTTTTGTTGACAAGTAATTAGAGATACTAATGGATCGTCAGGAAAACCTCCATAACTAAGGTTCGCGGCCTTGATATGCCTGAACCAATATCTCAGATAGGTTGCAGGACCCTTTATCAGTCCTTCAAGGTACTTCTTCTTTTTTCCCAAAAAATACCATGTTTTTCTTAAAATGCCACTCTTTTTTCCTCAACTACTACTTTTATATCACCCATCAACTCCAAAACTCATCGTCTTCTTTCCTTCTTCATTAGATGCAGCCCAGACTCCTCAGGGGGATATTAAAAACCTTGCAAGATCTGGTCCCACTCTATAGCCATTCTTGCTCCACTGCTTCCCTATGCCAAGCCCTATGTCAACTACCTCACGTTCTTCCTTCTCTTCATCAGGAAGTACTCAGGGGCAGGCCCATTTATTCCAGGGAACACTGTATGCAGAGAGAAGAAATTAAACCAAGATGTCTTTATAAAAATGGTAATGATTTTTTTTTAACAGAGAAGGCAGTCAATTGTTTCTTGCCTCTGTATCTTACCAACTCCAAGAAAATAACAGCATCACTAAGAGAGAACATGACTCCAAGTTCAGGCTCCAATAGTACTCAGATGTCAGCTCTAGCAATTACAAAATAACACTATGCCCTGGGGCAAGTTATTTTTCACTCTGTACCTCAGATTCGTCATCCCCAAAGTGGAGATATCAACTTTACTCATCTCATTGAGTTACGATGAAGATTCCTACTTGTCAAAATGAGTTTTAGGTACTCGATTTTTTTCTAACAAATTTGATGTCATTATCTGGTATAGAAATCTTCAGAATCTACCCTTTTCCTCAGATACCATGTTCTGAAGCAATATCCTTAACTAAAATTAAGCAAGTAAAAATTAAATGAGGTGATTACTTGCTCTGGTGAATATTTATGTAGTCACAATCACGTAACTTCATGAAGTCATAGTATGTAAACTTTGCTTATTGATAGTGAACTTTTAAAGTCGACCTATGATTGAGGGCGCCTGGGTGGCTCAGTTGGTTAAGCAACTGCCTTTGGCTCAGGTCATGATCCTGGAATCCCAGGATCAAGTCCCACATCAGGCTCTCTGCTCAGCAGGGAGTCTGCTTCTCCCTCTGGCCCTCCCCTGTCTCATGCTGTCTCTCTCATCTCTCAAATAAATAAATAAAATCTTCAAAAAAATAAATAAATAAAATCAACCTGTGATTGAAACATGGAAGGAGTAATGATGAATACTGAAAAGGAATGAAAAAATTATTATATATGAGAGAAGTAAGGAGGGACAACTGAGAGAAAGGATGGGTAAAGGGAGTACTATGGTCACTAGGTAGAGTATTTCTATTTGGCAGAGCAGGGGGAAAAAGGGTAAGTGAAATTGTTAAAGTTACAAAGACAGCTAACCAATAAAGTAACTGAAAGAGATGTGGGGATTCTCCTAGTGAGCTAATTCCTCACCTACCATGGAAGAAAACCAATAGATGATAACAAAAATTGCAAAATCAACAGAGAGTAGTATAAACACATCATTTAGAGATATGAAAGTAACACTAAAACCCTACAAAAAGGTTAGTAAAAGAATTAAAAGTCATTTATTTAGGAAAGAGGTAGAGAGGGTTAAGAGAAGAACACATACTTCTTATACTAGTTCTTTTATACTACTGTGTTTAAAATGGCACACATTCAGACTGAGCGTGCCTACCAAAAGCAGCTGACCAACTTTCTAAATAAGAGGGTCCTGCTTGGAGAAACTGGCAAGTAGAAGATCCCATGATACTACAAAAATATCAGTCTGGGCTTCAAGATTCCCAAGGAGGCCACTGAGGGCCTGTATATTGACAAGAAATGCCCCTTTATTGGTAATGTCTCTATCCAAGGGCAGATTCTGTCTGGTGTGATGACCAACATGAAGATGAGGAAGACTACTGTCATCCACCAAGACTACTTCCACTACATCTGAAAGTACAACCGCTTCAAGAAACACCACAAGAACATGTCTGGGTGCCTGTCTCCCTGCTTCAAGGATATCCAGATTGGTAACATTGTCACAGTGTGCAAGTGCTGGCCTTTGGGCAAAACTGTGACATTTCAACATGCTCAAAGTCATGAAGCCCAGTGGTGTGAAGAAGCAATTCTAGAAATTCTGAGACTAGACATCTACCCACACCTCCCAAAAACTAAAGTTATTTTCCCTTTAAGAAAGGAAGGAAGGAAGGAAAGAAAGAAGGAAGGAAGGAGAAAACTCAACTGACAAAAATCTATTCACAATACCAACTAAAACCACCACAAGAATTAACCTGACAGGAAATGTAGACAAACTACATGAAGAAAAACAACTCTAGGGGCGCCTGGGTAGCTCAGTCGGTTAAGCGTCCGACTCTTGGTTTCAGTTCAGATTGTGATTTCAGGGTCCTGGGATTGAGCCATGAGTGGAGCCCCGTTTCAGGCTCCATGCTCAGCAGGGAATCTACTTGAGATTCTCTCCTTCTTCCTCCATCCCTACCCTCCATTCACACACTCTCTTTCTCGCTCGCTCGCTCTCTCTCTCTCAAATAAATCTTAAAAAAAAACTCTAAATCTCTACTGACATAGAAAAGGACTTAAAAATCTAGTGAGTCCTACTATATTCCTGAAAGGAAGAATTCAGTGTCTTAAAGTTAGTGATTCACCTCAGTTATTCCACAATCAATGGAATTCCAATTAAAAAAAAAAAACCCAAACAGAATTAGTTTGGGGACTATCCAGTCTTTTTCTAAAATTTATCTAGAACAGAAAATACATGAAAAGAACAAAAAACAAACAAACAAAAACCTGAATAAGAACAATGATAAAGAACTCACTCTACTAGATAGTTCAGAACTAGACTAATTGATCTATGAAACAGAATAAAGTACACAGTATCATGAACTTCACCTTCTTCATTAAGTAGAGAAATAGTAATTTTTAACAAAGTTAAATACCAGGTATGGCCACTGACCTCCCTACTCTGTTATATTTGGACTGATTACACAAGCAGCATGACAACATTCAAATCAACATCTTAAAGCCTAAAAAAGGTTGAGTTGGAGTGCTCTGAGCTTCTTGGGAAAAACATTTCTCGTTCTCTATAGAAGAAAAACAGAGGGGCCCCTGGGTGGCTCATTTAGTTAAGTGTCTCCCTTTGGCTCAGGTCATGATCCCAGTTTCTGGAATCGAGCCCCACACCTGGCTCCCTGCTTGGTGGGAAGCCTTCTTCTCCCTCTCCCCCTCTTGTGTTCTCTCTCTCACTCTCTCAAATAAATAAATAAAAATCTTTTAAAAGAGAAAAATAGAGCTACTTACAATCAGGCAAAATAAAAAGAGGTTGTAAACTTAGTAAGAGAAGAAATGTTAAATTTCACATCAGGTAATTACCTACTTGTAGCTAATATATTCTAATTGCAAGACAGTAATTGGATAAAATGTGCATATAGAGGAAAAAGCAGTGTGAATTCTAGGGCAGCTCTGATCAGGGGCAAAGGACACCAATGTAAACTTCAGAGTCCAATATTTTCTCATGAAAGGTCTAAGCTAAGAAAGTTGAGACCACTGTACTCTCACCCATTTACTACAGGAGCTTTCTGGTCTCCCTTGCTCTAGTCGCATCTCTCCCCTCAGTCTCTAAACTGGTGTCAGAGATCCTTTTGAAATTCAAGTCAGATTAATCTCTCGCCAGCTTAAAACCTTCTCCGTTGGGTGGGGCGAGGGGAAAGGGCAGGGAGAGATAATGTCCAAATTTCTTAGCCTGGATTATGAGGTCTTTATTATAACACCCAGCCCTTGCCTACTTCTTCATCTTCAATCCTTATTTATCTACCAGATATACTCCTTCTTATTCTTCAAGGCTTAGCTCAAATATTACCTCCAGAAATCCTTTGCTTACTTCTCTACACTCAAGCTACCACTGGAATGTTCCTCTGTTACAGTGCTACCATAATTACAGTGATACAAGCATGTCTTTGCACTTTACTATGAATTACCCAAAAAAAATGTTAATATTTGTATTCACTTTCACATCCCCCACCAGCACTTGGTATATAAAGCATTCAATACATCTTCATACCAATTATTTATCAACATAATAAAATGAGAAACTCTCAATTTCCCCCTCTCTTGTACAAAGAATTCAAATCATATAAAAAGAGAAATCACAAGTATCTAAAGTGTTTAGCCTCTCCTAAAAGCAAAAATCTGTATGATTAAATAGAGTAGGTCCAGCCATCATGATCTGGGAACTGGAGAGCTCAATTCCAGGCAAAAATCTATTTCATGTCTTAGAGAAAAATGTGCAGCCTATTTTTTTTTCTCCTTAAAAGACTAAGGTGGCTATGGTTTCTTCCTGCTCTAGAAATCTAGGACTCACTCCTACTGTGACATCAGCATAAGACGTTCAATACACAGTGTGCACACTGTCGTCATGTAGGTTATACTAAGCCAAGGGGAAAATTAGTAGCAGATGCCAAGGTTCTAGGTCAAAGTGTTTTTTACTTGCACTCTAGAACAAACACAATTTCTCTTCAATTAAAGTAGATGTTATGTGCATTACCCTTATTTCTAGAATTATATCATCTTACATTTCTGGGGTCTTTCCATCTTCCGAATGCTTTCAGAGGCATTATAGCAGTAATTCTTGTAACAACCTCGTAAAGTAAGAAGTAGTATTAGCTCTTGTTGCTGAAAGGGAGGCTGGGGTTCATAGACTTAACGAGATTCTAAAAACATTCACCTTACATGCCTGAAGCTTCTCTGACTTCTGTTTTTATGTTGCAATCCAAGCACCTTACAGCTTTTGAGTGTTGTAAGAAACACTGAGATGACTTCCAGCTCAGAGGCTCAGTATGTTATACTAGAACTTGAGACCAAAAATATTTTCCTTAAGTAAAATGTGTAGATACACAATATAGGAGCAAACATGAGTTTTACACTTAATACACAGTTTTAAGACTAGGGATTTGCCATCAAAACTCGTGTTTCTTCTCTTTGGTCTTTCTGGATCTGAATGAACATTTTTCAACTTTATAGACCCATCAATTGAAACCACTTCCACTAACATTGTTTAATAATAAATACAATTCAGATTTGGTGAAAATTAGAATCTACTAATTTTATACACTCTGAAATGGAATTGATCTGTATAATTTAAGATATTTTACTTCAAACTGTTCTGGAATGCAGAAGAAAGATTTCTTTTTTTTTTTTAAGATTTTTTATTTATTTATTTGACACACAGAGAGAGAGATCACAAGTAGGCAGAGAGGCAGGCAGAGAAAGCAGGCTCCCTGCTGAGCAGAGAGCCTGATGTGGGCCTCGATCCCAGGACCCTGAGATCATGACCTGAGCCGAAAGCAGAGGCTTTAACCCACTGAGCCACCCAGGAGCCCGAAGAAAGATTTCTTTAAAAATAGTCTTGCCATCCACTAAGATTAATACCAAGATGGGCAGTCAGAACAGAAAATTTTTCACTCAGCAAAATGATTCATTAAAATAATTGAAAATAAGTAAAATATGAAATACATGCTCATGAAAAAAAATCTGATAAGACCATCTGTATGTGAAAACATCTTCCCTGAAACAAGACACCTTACATTCATCTATCTTAAAAGCTTATATGACTAGAAAAATACACTCAAATTGCCCTAATGTTACACTTTAATTCAATCTTAGAGATTACTTTTATGGTAAAATAATGGAAGTCCTTTTCATCCTTATTTCTGTGATGGGCAAAACCAGACAGTCCTGATAGTATGCTATGCATTTCAACTTACTCCTATGTTCGGCAAACAGGAGAGTTTCCAAACATATTAAGATAAAACTCTAAATGGAAAATCCTTCCAACAAACTGAATATCAAGTTAACCAAATCCCCAAATCCTACCCTATCTCTATGTAAAATGTCCTTCCCAGGCTTAGAAGCTGTGCTGTGAGATGAGACCATCTCATCCATGGTCTAATTCACATTTTGAATAAAAAGCAGGCATCAATGCTGGAACTGTGAACATGACACATTGAAGCTGATACCGTAAACTAGCAACAGTCTCAAGACAGGCTCTCACAAGGAGCACTGACATGATAAAGTTACATCTGAGTAGACACACATGAATAACCTGGAATCATAGACGAATTTCAGTTGGAAGACAAGTTTGGAAGACATTTCTTGACATGTCATTTATTCTGTCTGACCAGGCAGGAATATTTCTTACAATTCAAGAACAATCTCCATATATTTTAAATTTCTGATCTCCTAACTCATACTTTCAAATGTTTCTCTCATGCTACAGGAGCTGACAGATTCTAAGAACATGATACATGGATTCTGCCTCCATTTTATCTATGCTGAATACTTATACCATGTCATTTTATACAGCTAATTCTTTTCACTGTTCATGACTCTCTTTAACTGATACAATTGGGGAATCATTCTGTCCAGATTGTTGTAGAAAGTTAAAATACAGCTTTACTCATGACTCAAACTGAGTAAGACTTGGAATGTTTAAATTAAAGCTCACTGTTCATAGGTGTCAGACACATACGATTTTTAAGCATATCTACATCCTTGACTTATAACCTAAGAATACAGTGGTTTTGCCACTGACCACTTCATTACAATGCACTTCCAATTCATCAGCCTGCAAATTTTACTATTACAGAAGTCTACATTTGCCAGAAAATTTTTTAAAAACCACACTTTGCCTCATCAAAAATACTTTACCTTTTCATCTCAGACTGAAATAGAATATCTCAAATAAGCTGTCAAGAGTTCAAATAAATATTTAAACTTAACTATATATAAAATAAAATAACAAACGTATCCCATCTTTCACTAGGACCATTCCACTTACCTTAAAATTAGTAGTATGACTCTTACCTTTTACTGGACTTAAGTTTTTATACACTTCAAGGTCTGCCATTAAATTTAATATTGTTACACATTATTGGCAAGAGCAGTCAAATTTCTCTATAAAGGCAAAGCCTTTTTCTGATACACATCTCCAAAAAGGAAAAGGGGAAAAAAAAAAAAAGGCAAAGAAATCCTCAGCAGCCCCAAGAACTTGGCTCATGCTGCCCTTTATGGCATGATGCGATCTTCACAATTCAGGCTTTGCGGTGTGGAGAAAATAAATCCGGGAGCTATGATTACAGAACTTTGTCCCAAAGTGAAAAGCACAGCCAGATAAGAGCACTGGAAGCATCTGCTCAGGCTGCCGCTATTGTGGGAATGCAGGCGCTGTGGCTAGTTTGGGTATGAGACATGCATGCTTAGCGCAGGGCTTAAAACCCTCAAGGCATTATGCACATTTAATGTCTGGGAAGTGTAGCTCTTTAGCCTTCAAAGAAACCCTCCTCACCTACAGGGGCCATTGAGAAACACTGATTACCAGGGTAGTGACGCAGGCTGAATGCAGAAAATGAGCATGCACACACACAGAGACACAGAAGCACACACACAGACACGAACACTCTCGGAAGCAAAGATCACTCCACTGGACACAAAAACAATCCATTAAAAAAGATGCTCTCTGTGTTCCCCTCCACAGCACGCTACTTTCATGCCAGTCCAGGTAAGCACAGATGACTGACGGTGTTGAAGCTTTTCCTTGATGTTTGTCCTTAGTCAACACACAAACATAGCCATGACAGAGACTGGAAGGTTTCCAATTTAGAATGAGAGAGGTGACAGTTTCTAAACACTTGGGCAGTGATGGCTACGTCTCAGGTAAAAATCACGTCCCTGTGGGTAAGTTAAATAGTGAGAATGGGTCTGAAAGAGCCAGTGTTTAGTGAATGAACCAGCTTTTTCCAGTTTTCCCTAAAATATACATAAGCATTTATTTGCATGTTTTATCAACTTCTTTACAGAGACAGGTAGACAGACAGACAGGACATGTCTTTCACAAGCAATTTACTGTAGTCTTGCATTTCAGAGTTGTAACTAGGTCTCTCCATCCTGAGCGTTAACTCCCTTACTCCCGGAATTCTCTAATATCTATGCCTCTTGCCATTTTCTTCTCCCCGGCTTCCGCTCAGCCCCTGACAATCCCAGCACTACCTATTCTGTAAACTTCAGCATCAACTCCTCTACTCCACTCCCGTCAGGACCGCCCAGCCCAGATCACGAACCCATCCCTCTCCTCTGAGGTATCATGTTCCACCCCACTTCCTGTTCACCTGTTTCCCAATTGGGATGCCCCTCATCCAATCTGCAAACCCCACCGTTTACTCTTAAATCCTCTAAAAAATATGAATGTCAAAGATGTGTGCTTGAGTACACATAATTAGGATATCCTTCAAGACTGTATATATATATATCTATATATCTATAGATCTCTCTCTCTCTCTCTCTCTCTCTCTCTCACACACACACACACACACACACACAACTACATAAAATAGCAGTTAAGAGTTTAGGAGCCCATCTACCTGGGTTCAAATTCTGACTCTGCCACCAACCGTCTGTGTGACCTGGGGCAAGTTACTTAAATGATCTGATCCTTGGTTTCCCTATTTGTACAACAGGCACAATAAAAGTTCCCCCTTGAAATGTTATTGCAAGAAATTCATTGCATGAAGTGCTTAGAATCAGTTATTTTGTATTATCATTATCATCCTATGGTTATTAGTTATTATTATATTGGTTATTATTATCTTGAAATCCTTTACATTGACCTAGAAATGCAGTGGAGTTCACTGTTTAAATGAAACAGTACTTTATTTATTTTTTAAGATTTTATTTATTTATATGACAGAGAGAGAGAGGTCACAAGTAGGCGGAGAGGCAGGCAGAGAGAGAAGAGGAAGCAGGCTCCCTGCTGAGCAGAAAGCCCAATACAGGACTGGATCCCAGGACCCTGAGATCATGACCCGAGCCGAAGGCAGAGGCTATAACCCACTGAGCCACCCAGACGCCCCGAAACAGTACTTAAAATGTAGAGTGGTACCCCCAGATTTGAGTATCTCAGAAATACCCACTTCTCTTAAATAATTCAAATGATTAACACTCCCAGAAAATCTTGTACAAAAAGACACTAGTGTTCCCAAGACACAAAATTGGTGTCAAATGATGGGTTTCTAGTTCCTCTGACCTGCCAGAACCAAAGTTACCTGAAAAGCAAAAGGCAGCGTTAGGTCAATTTCTCACTCAGTCCAGAAAAGAGATGGAGACCAAAATGTCCCCAAGGGAGACTGGCAAATTTCCCTTCCCTCTTCTTCCAAAGATTCCCCACCACAATCCTGGGAGAGTCAGGAGAGAGGAAGGGAACAGACTGCTCCTCCCCCTCCTCATCCACAGGGAGGCTTCTCCCAGTAGGTTCCTCACGCTTCTTGCCCTCTAGCCCTCAAAGCTCCCCAGGCTCCTCCCTGGAAAGGCTGACCTATGGCTCAAACATGAAGCCCAAGCCCAACACCACAGTGATGGGCAGTGCCTCATTTATCCTGAATGGCGGGGTGAGCAAGCAGACAGGCAAGCCTTTAGAAAGCAGGCATGACCCCCGAGGATCCATTTGACCACCAAGGAAAACTCATGGGTTTTGAGAATCCAGAAATACTACACCTTATTAAATACCCAATTTTTTAGCAGCAGCAAGTAATTCTCTATGCAGCCCATTGGAAAGACTCATACTAAAACACCTACTCTAGGGTCAGCAGAGATTCTGGATGATTAACATGTTGCCCCAAGTTACTCCCCAGAGTTCTCCCAGCAGAAGGTCATGTATAATGTCAAGGCTAGGTCAACAGGCTTCCAGGGTCAGTGGTGCTTCCTATGACTGGGTCACTGCAACAACTACACAACTCTGGAATGTTTAACCTCTTACCTGAACTCCTTTGAAAAGATTGGGCTTTTTCCAGAGTAGTTCTAGCACAGTACTTGGCATATATAATAGGTAACTCATAAGCCCTCATCAGTTGTCTCTATTTCTAACCATTAGATCTAACAGGGAATTATCTTCCACCAATCAGGTGAAAGAGAAAACTGTCTCTGAGTTCAGCTTGTCAATTGACAGTGAGTGAAGGACTTTAAACCCCATCTGACAACAATTTCCTTAACTTTCATACCTGAGTTCTGCTTCTGATTTATCACACACATCACAGAGTAACAGACTACAGCATGGGCTTCAGAGTCAGATGGAGGAAAATCTAAGTCCCAGCTTTGTCCTCATTCACTGCCTGATCTTGGGGAAGTTATGGGTAGGGTGGCCAGATAAAACAGAATGGCCAGTTAAGTCTGAATTTCAGATAAACTAAAAACAATTTTTTAGTGTAAGTATGTCCCATGCAGAATTTCCTGTATTTTTATTTGTTAAATCTGACAACCCAACAGAAGGGGGCCTCTCCGAGCCTAAATAGCCTCAATGTGGAGAGGGTAGTAGCCACCTCCTAGGGTATTTCTGAAGAGTAAATGAGCTAGTAGAGGCCAAGGGCCACCTCCCTGGGCCTGGACAAATAAGTATTCAATATCCAGAAGGTGAGTGAATGCCCACTCCAATCACTGGCTGGACAGAACTTTATTTAATCAAGTCCCACACTGAAGAGGTGATACACTATACCATCTCCACACAGACCTCAATCTCGCCAGCCACATAATTCCAACTTGAGACCAATTCAGAGCAACAGCATGGCACGTATCTGCCCCAAGACCTCCAAGTCCAATGAGAAAAACTACTGACACAAACATGGGAGCCACATCGCTTTGTGAGGCAATTCTTATAAAAGCTACCATTTACCAAACACCGTAAACATTACCTTCTCTAATCTTCAATGAAAATTCCGCAAGGTGCTATATTAGTACTCATATTTTAAATTTAGGTAAGGAAACAGATTCAAGTTGGCCAAGATGTCCAAGACTGCACAGCTGTGCTAGAACCAGGCTTCAAACCTAAGCTAACTCTAGGCCCAGATCCTTCCCACCGGCTCCATGCTTTAGGTCATGAAAACCATCTACAAGATTTCAGGCCAAGCTTCAGAACTCCTCACTCTTCCAGTTAGAGAATCTTCCCACAAAGAAGATTGTTAGGCAGAAGCTGTTAGGGCCTCTGGCTTGGGAAACACAGAGATGCTGAGTAAGCAAAATCATCTGGAAAACCAAACTCTCAAATCAGCCCTTCCATTTTTAAAGCAGTCACATTTTATGTGCATTCGAAGTAGTACAAAAGCAAGTGGAGAGCAGCAGTGACTTCATGGGGAAAGAGCCTCTGGGTGGTGTCCAACCACACCCCCCACAGACCCAGTCCTCCTGGCCCTTTACTCAAAGCGCCTCGGTCACTTAGTGAGGGGGTTGATTCCACAGGACCTTTCACACACTGCTGAGAAACTCTAAGTTAAGGGCATGAATCTTCATAAAGCCATCAGAAACACAAAAATGTATATACAAGAGTATTTCATTAGTACTAGTTATTACAATTACTGCCAACAATCTAAACACCAATCAATAAGGGAATGATTAATAAAATATGCATTCATATTTTAGAATACTATCTACCCATTAACAATGTTCAAGACATTGTCATTACCTGGAGATATCTAGCATACTATATGAAAAAAAGGATACAAACTAAATATACAATATTGCAATTATGTAAAGTATATGTGTATAGAAAGAGAATGAAGGACTAGAAAAATACAGGGAAAAGATTAACAATGAGGTATCTAGGGCACCTGGGTGGCTCAGTGGGTTAAAGCCTCTGCCTTCAGCTCAGGTCATGATCTCAGGGTCCTGGGATCGAGGCCTGCATTGGGCTCCCTGCTCAGCAAGGAGCCTGCTTCCTCCTCTCTCTCTGCCTGCCTCTGCCTACTTGTAATCTCTCTCTCTCTGTGTCAAACAAATAAATAAAATCTTAAAAAAAAAAAAGCTGTGAAATATTTTTTAAAAATGAGGTAGCTAGGTATTTTTCTTTTCTTCTGAAATTTAACTATATTTTAATTTTTTAGAACCAGCATTTACTTCTTTTGTTCAGGGAAAAAAATAACTTTTTTTAAAGTCTAGCCAGCTTAGTAATTCTCAACTAGTGAGGAAATAATCCCTTCCCACTGGTGTTTTGAAATGACAGAGACCTTTCTTTTAGAATTACAGACATTTATGAAGCACTGACTATATTTCAGACACCTCTGCTAGCATTGTACATACCTTATTTAATCCTTACAATGCCTGTATGAGTAAATTAAATATAATCCTTTCTCTAGTTTCAGATGTGGAAACTGAGGCAGAGAGAAGTCAAGTAACTTCCTTTAGCTAGCCCAGCAAATGAGATATAGACCTGAGATCTGAATCCCCACAGTATCTTCAGGGCCAGTGCTCTTCACCAGATAAGGTAGTCTGGAGATCTTTAGTGTGTCATTTATACCCTGCAATCTATTTTCTCATCTGAAAGCCTTGTAGAGCACCCAAGAGAATTATTAGAGCTTAATTCTTTTTATGAAATTTCACTGTGCACTCAACTACACAGGAAACCCCAAATCCTCAATATACTGTATAGAAAAATCACCAGTATAACTACACAAACAGATGAAACCTCAACAAGGATCCTACACATACATGCAAAATCGAAGAGCTAGATTTCAGGAGACTCCCAGGTGGGCGCTCCTGCGAGACACATGCTCTCAGGATGAGCAAGGACATTGGCTTTCATAAAACAGAGGGTATCCACCTATCCGTTGCAGCACTGTTCCATCTGAGCCTCCTTTCTTCACCTTGAGCTGGTTCAGGTCGTTCTGGGGACACTGGGCACTAGCCCTTCACCAAAATCCCTGACCACTCAGGGCTATCTGTACTTACTAGCCCCCACCCCCACCCCGAGCAGTATCTGGCCCTGAAGTAGACGCAGCACCATCCAATCGGTTGGTCAGTGTAAATCACAGAGACGAAAGAACAGCTCGCTGAAGGGTAGAGACTTTTGCCCCCGAGTGTGTATGGGCTAGCACCGGAAATCTGCTCTCAGTCTATATTTACAATGGACTCAACTCACTAGATGAAAGCTGCTGCCTACCTATAGCCTATTCATCACCAACACATTTAAGGTAATCACTGTTATAGGAAGCTCTGAAACCCCTGTCAGGACCATCCCAGGAAATTGCTAGAACTTTCACATCAAGTGCCACAGAACAAAATGGAACACTACCGTGAGTGCATCTTCAAAGAAAAAGTTAAGTGCTCCTCAAAGGTGTGTGCAAGGTACTTAAACGCCCAATGGCAGAAATCATGATAACCTTGCCACCCCTGTATGGTCCTTTACATTCTATCCCTTACAAAGTCCTTTCAGGAACAGATGCCTCCGTGAACCTGACAACAGCTATACCAAGTGGGCAGAGGCACCACAATCGTCTGGTCTCCACAGATGAGGCAGCTGAGCCCCCAAGACTATTCATGACTTGCCCAAGATCACAAAGCTGATGGTGCCCAACAGGGTCGGGGACGGGGGTTACCTGAAACAGGGCTTTCTAATCCAAACAGTGTTCTTCCCACATATCACGTGTACATTCTTACCATCACTGCCAGCAAGAATGAACTGCTAGACAACAGAGTAGAACCAGGAACTGTAAACCCAGTGTACTACAACGTCACCTGAGAGCTGAGAATGGCGGAAATAAGAGTTCTATCTAGATAGGAGGCTCACCGTGGCTGTTTATTCATCACTGGAGAGAGAGAACTACATATTCTAATGATATGGAACATGTCCTATAGATCACACATGCTTGTCAATGAACCAGTCTGGCCTCCTCCTTCATTAAAAACTTGACATGCACCAGTGGGCAGTAATTGCTACACATTTTTAAGCATCTGAATCCCAAATCAAACCAAGCATTACCCATATTAAATATTGCTCTGTTCCACAGGACAAAGATGAGCCAGCCACCCTTTGGCCCCACTGCCTCTTTGAAATGATGCTTCCTTGATGATTTATTGATCTCCCTTTCAAGACTCTTGGCAATAAAATTAAAAGTTCTCATTTTTTTTTGAAAGATGATTATCGGTCATGTCGCTTTAAATTGTACAGGTTAGCATAAAATTTTACAGGCACATCACTATCAGTTTGATGAAGATGTCAGTGTAATTCAAAATAAAATCCTTGGTCAGCTCAGAGCTTAATGCCAGCTAGAGCTATCCACACAAACAACAGAGACCTCTCGGGCAAAATTTTATACACAGGCCCCGTTCTAAACCCAGGAGCTCGCCACCAGTGTACATTTGCAGCACTCGAAATGCTTTCAGTAGAGACCTAGAAAATGTGAACGTTCAACTGACATTTGAGTTGCATGAATTCATACCCAGATATAAATAAAGGGACCCAGACTTTATAAATCAGCATCAGTTGTTTTAGGTATCTACCATCAGTTCTGATCAGGGTTAATTAGAACATCAACGGAGGAGAATTAACCAGAGATAGGTAGGCACATGGGAGTCCCTAATAGTTGTTGACAATGACATATATTAAAGCAAGTATCTTCTCTTGGGGCTGAAGCTCTAATTAAATACTTAAAACTTAAGGAGTGACATATTCAAACTCCTTCATGGCACTCCGGAGGCACTTGTACCCTTGAATGGAGGAGCCTCTTTACCTCCCCCGTCGGGAGGAGGGGCTGGACAGAGGGAGCCTAAGCATCTAGAATGAACCCGAAGGTACTTGTTCTCTCCAGCACTCCAGCTAAAGCAGGGCTGTTTGCTTATGTAATGACCGTGCCTCTGCATAGCTGATATTTTAGTGGAGGGCATTTTACATGCCTTCATCTGACATCTCTGGGTTTACTAAAAAAAGTAAATGATATTATCTGCCCAGACATGGCTTGGTTTACAGTCAGTTAAATATGGATTACAATATGTGCTTTCAAATGGAAGGCACGCGTGGTTATCATAATGGTTATCATAAAAACCCCCGTATCTGGTAATCCTGAAGCCCAGCACACTGCATATACAGATTGGTCCTGTGAGGAGTGCAAACACGAAGATAACCATGCGAGACAAGAGCGGGGAAAGAGGAGATTCTCGATTATGAGACGACCTCCCCCTAAACAAAGCTCTGCTGAGTAGAGTGGAGAACAGCTCAGAGTCCCTGACTGCAACAGGAGCCACAACAGCTCAGGCCAAAGAGCCAGCAGCCCCGTCTCTGGGAAGTCTCCCAGGCCAGCCAAAGCCAAGGCCTGCCTAAAAAGGGATGGAACTGCAAGGCTCATTCTGCACAGTGAGCCCTCCCTAGCCCCAGCCGCCTTCAGAGCTGTGTGTCTATGTGCAGCTGACCAGACTCTCCTGGGAAGGGGAAGCGGGCTTCAGGGAGAACTGGATGGCCATAACCAGCAAGGACAGGAAGGAGGTGGGCTCCTCTGAAAATCTAATCCTGTAGTGTCTGGGGACAGTACATTTTCATCATAAAAGATGACCTTTAGGGCAAGGGTGACCTTAAATGCCCTAGGCAGGGAGACAGCAGCCCTCTTTCTGGAAGAAAACCAAGGAAAGGGATAGTACTGACCCCTCTGGTAACGATTTTTTTTTTTAAGATTTTATTTATTTATTTGCCACAGAGAGAGAGATCACAAGGAGGCAGAGAGGCAGGCAGAGAGAGAGGAGAAAGCAGGCTCCCTGCTGAGCAGAGAGCCCGACACGGGACTCGATCCCAGGACCCTGAGATCATGACCCGAGTCGAAGGCAGAGGCTTTAACTGAGCCACCCAGGCACCCGGTAACAATGTTCAATATGTCACAGTGCAAGTACTATCACAACAGTCTAAATTACTCTACAGAAATGAAATATCGAGTCCTTTGTCACGTTCTGGATGAGACAGAGTGGTCGCCCTCTGCGACTTCAACAGTGCGTTCTCCACGTCTTCTTTCGCAGGCCCTCTTCCCCAAGTCTCAAGTGACTCGCCTGCTTCCTTAGCCTTTCTCCTCGTCCTGTTTTCCCCAACAACAACCGTGGTTAATTAATTTTGTTTCTGCCTAATAGCCATCCTATGTAGGCGGGACATAGCCACAGGGAGGACAACAGCATAAACTCCTGAGAACAGTAACAGTGAAGGTCTTGTGTGGAGATGCCTTCCCGGGGCCCAGAAGGCACCAGGCCCGTAGTGAGTGCCAAGAAGGTCTGAGAGCAGGAAGACTCCCCCAGACACAGAAACTCAGATTCCAGATTGTTCTCCAACTCCCAGCTGAAGACTCTGGGAATGAAGCAGGACCTCAGATCCCAAAGGACGACAGAAGGACTCCCAAAGTTGCAAGTGTGAAGTAAACCAGTTGCTGAGATCGGGATAGAGGGTTGAATGAGTGGCCAGAGGCAGCCTTTTCTCTATAAATCTGAGAAAATATTCAGATGGAAACTACTCATGGGCAGTTCCCTTGAGACAAAAATGATCAGCTTACTGAAGTTTTCCAAATGGCCTTATAGTGAACACTTTAGCCCCGCGAATTAGGAAGAAAAAGAAACAGCCTATGGTACCAAAAGAAGGTAGAGTTCCTGAGGAGAAAAGGAGCAAGGACAGTTCTAAATCCAAAATAGTTAAACGCAGTGCAGGGAGAGGTAGGGGCAAGGAGTAGTTGAAAGCGACATGAAAGCCATGGGATATGGAATCAAAAAGACTGAAGTTCAAGTCTCCGTCCCACCAGGTAGCTCAGCAACCTGACCCAAGTTATTTTAAATCCCTCTCAGCCTCAGTTTCCTTATGGACAACACTACCTACAAAATCAGATTCAGAACGTCCTAGCCCAGAACACAGGTACGCTAGGCAGGACCGGCTACTTAATCTCCGGGTCCCATGCAAAATGAAAATACGAGGCTTTTTCAAAAATACAGAATTTCAAAGTGGCGATGGCAGAACATTCAAGCAGGCACAGATCACACACAGGTCAGGCCAGCCCCAACTCTGGTCTTTAAGACGTCACAACATTTTTTCCGTGTTTGCTAGTTTCCTTCCCTCAGGTCTGTTTCCCTGTAGAGATCAGGTTAAAAAAAAAAAAAAAAAAAAAAAACCNAAAAAAAAAAAAAAAAAAAAAGCTCAAAAATAAAGGACTTTAAAAAAATGTAAAGGGCCTTATCAATTTTAAATTTACTTCAGTTGATAACTTGTGTCATGATTATATAAGGTAATATCCCTATTCTTAGGACACATACACTGACATATTTAGGAGCAGAGGACCATAAGGTATGTAATTTATTCTCAAATTATTCAGAAAATATAATTTTGTGGGCTCGTGTATGCATGTGTAAGGAGTGAATGTGCAAGTCTGTAATGATAGGACAAGGGTATAAAGGTTAACAGTAAGTAAATCCAGATGAAGATACATGAAGTTTCTTTGTTGTATTCTTATTCTCGCAACTTTTCTGTGAGGATAAAGTCATTTCCAAAGAAAAAGTGTCCATCACATAAAGGTCCCATGTGAGCTTTGGGGGAGTAGAAAGGGAGGAGGAGAGTAATTAGGGACCATTCCTACTTTGCTAACTGCTGAATCCCCCACATAGCACCTAGGTCAACAAAAGTTAAAGGCAGGAAGCAGAAAAGGAAGCAACATCCTGTGCTCAAACTAGCTTGGGGAATAAGGACCCGGGGCAGGAACAGATGGCTGATAGTTATACCAGCACTTGGGAACCAACAAGCTGCCTCTATGTAGCGTGAGACCAAGAAGTGTGTGAACATAGGCTCACAGTGTGGCATGGTGTGTACCACACCCTGCACCAAGACTTCGTTCCTATCACTTGCTAACAGTTCAGGTAAACTCACGTCAGGCCCACCATTTCACCTTCCCAGGCCTTAGGAGCCACACTGACGGAATGTAGGAGGTTACTAATTCATTCATTTACTGGCCATCTCTCACATGCCGGGCCCTAAAGTCATGTTCCCTGTTCTCTAGAGCTTTCATTCTAGAAGGATCTCGCAAACTGCCTGTGTTAAATAATTTTCTTGAGGTCTTTTCCAGCCCTGAAAATTCTATACAACAACTCCAGGGCTTTTAGTTCCAAAACAGCATGAATATTATGGTATAACCACCCTCTAAAGTACTCATAGGGGCGCCTGGGTGGCTCAATGGGTTAAAGCCTCTGCTTTCGGCTCAGGTCATGATCTCGGCGTCCTGGGATCAAGGCCCGTATTGGGCTCTCTGCTCAGCAGGGAGCCTGCTTCCTCCTCTCTCTCTCTGCCTGCCTCTCTGCCTACTTGTAATCTCTCTCTCGCTCTGTCAAATAAATAAATAAAATCTTTATAAATAAATAAATAAATAAATAAATAAATAAAGTACTTATAGAAAATGCATACTCTCCTAAGGGTGAAAATATATTCAAGATGGCCTATGTTTAACTTTTTTTTTTTTCAGTGTTCCAAGATTCATTGTTTATGCACCACACCCAGTGCTCCATGTTTAACTTAAAAAAAAAGAAAAGTACACATGGGCAGTGAAATGCTTGGAAGCATACACAAATAAGCCTTCTGCAATAATCAAGTTGATTTTTGGCTGCCAAAATTCTTGTTCCTTGACAAGGTATACAAATAGTAAGAATTTCAAAAGTCTAGTAAAGCTCTGTAGCTAAAAAAAAAAAATTATGAAACATAGAAATACTTTTTAAAGCCATAAATTTATCAATGAGAAAATACCTATGAAGTGTAGATTAATGATTAGTATTAAAATTAAAACATCAAAAGTATTTTAATTTTCTGCTTCATTAGTTTTCCTCATTCACAATCAACTAGCATAAAAATGGTTACAAAGGCTAATTTTGTTAAAGACCTTGGAGAAAAGAGGAAAGAATTGCTCCTTCATGAATACTAAAGATGATAAAATAAGAAACCAATAACATTTTATCACTTTATATAAATTAATCTAATTTAGAAATAAATTAGTACTATACTTTATGCAGAATTTGTTATGAATCCAAGAAAAAAATGTTACATTACTAGTATCATGGTACCTATAGTTGCCAGTTATTAAACCTCTGTACTGATTTATATAATTTAGGACAAATGGTAAGGGATAGGGGATCAAAAATATAATTAAAGATTCAGAATAAGAGGCTTATGAGAATATTATTTCCCAGATGGATTTTCAGGAGCTAAAATAGGAGCATCCATCTATGAAAGTTAGTCTCAAACACAGGCTGCAAATTGAGATATTAAGTATTTGTCCTTCAAAAACCGTGCTCTGGACTCAGACATAATTCACAAAGACCTGGGTACTCCAATATTTTCTGGTAGATGCTGAGAGCGCCCACGTTAACAAGTTAACTTCCACAACTAAAGGCCATTCATCTGTGTTTTTACAGGGCAGCAGCTTTAAAAGCTTTATCCTTAGAAATGAAAAATGTTCTAAATGTCTTCTGGATTCATGGAGTCAACACTTTACCAGGTAGTAAATTACCAGATAGTGAAATCATTACTTGATCTAAATGCTACATGGATTATATTACTCTGTTTGTAAATTTCAGCACCTGGCTCCCCACAGAGATTTCATAATCATTTATTAGCTATGAAGACACACACACAAGTCAGTTGGAGGCCACCAGGTGGGGAGAGCCCTGTGTTATGGAACCCTGCTGCTGTCAGCGATGGGCCAAACAGGGCCAATGCCCAGAACATTCTGCCCTGTAGAAGTTCTGCAATGAATATCTTCATACTCACGTGGCCAATACATGGAGGCTTTGAAATCCCTTCAGGTAAAACTCCTTTCATGTCACACTATTCCAATGCTATAAAGATCGAACCATTTCCAATAATCAGAAAATGCAGAGATTTATAAGATTTATCCCACAGAAAATCCACTTAGCATTTCATAATACTTAGCACAGATCATAAAGGCTGGTTGAGGTAGAATGGCAAAAAGCTGGCATTTAGAATTAACTCCCCCAATAGCTGATTGGTAATGAATATGCACCAGTTACCTTCTTTTCTATAAAAGGGGACTGGTTTTAGTCAGAGGTTTACATCAGATTACTTTGAAATGGGATAAAAACTAAGGACTGTGTTCATAGAAGGAGGCACAAAAGTATACATATATAGATGAGAGTGTTTTGAATAATGCTCAGTGATTTCACTACTTTCTTAAAGCCCAGTTATGGGCTCGGTTTAGAATCTTTCAATTAGACGGCTTCCCAAGTCCTTTCTGGTTCTGATGCATCATGCATCATTGCAGACCAGGGTACTGCTTATGTCCTTAGCTTTCCCTCCCCAGGTTTTAGACATATGAGGTTCACATTTTTAAGTGCATTCTATAAAGAAAATTACCTGGGCATTTACACCCCCTCATGTCTCCCACTTGAAAATCTGAGCGTTGGGATAGCATTTGGGGTCTCTGTCGTTAGCTGTCCTCCTCACACCCTCTAACTGTGCTGTTTGGTGGGAAACAGTTCTTCCCTTTCCCCTAACTCCCTCTCCTCCCACCTGTTCCTTGAACTAACCCCTCCTGCTCAAGGGCTCACACCCAAGCCCAGTGGATCTCTCTGAGAAGCGTTGTTTATATTTCAGAGTGTATACAAATCACCCGGGCATCTTGTTAAAAGGCAGATTCCAATTCAGTAAGTACCAGGTGTGATTCAAATGTCTGCATTTCTAACACGCTCCCAAGGCCGGCTCCAGTTCATACCAGTTCCCAGCCCCCACACCTACCTGGTTCCCTAAATGCCCCAAGAATATGCCAATGTAGAATCCACCGATTCCTTCTGATAGGTCTACACTTGGTTATCTTAACGTCAGCCCCAAATTCCTCTCTGTGGCCACCATACAACTCCATGTGCAAAGAAGGAGGTATCATGCAACATAAGAGTAATCTAAGACACGATTTCTCCTTTCTAACTTTGAAACTTCTAGGAATAACAAAGGAGTCCTGAGCATCGGTTTTCTCACACTCAGAGTGATGGGGTAGAACAGATGTCTGACACAGCTTGCCTTCCACAATAAAACGTGTGCGCTTCTCCAAGTCTCTAGGTACTCCTTCCGCCACGGTCGACAGGCAAACCATTTTAAGGACACTCAGGGTTACATCTGAGGTACTCCAAATGATGGCACTGTTCCCCTAATTCCTGTGTTTCATATTTATTTCTGTACCAATTCTTAAATTATCCTGCTGTGAACTGTGTAGTCCTCATCATGGATTAATCAAAACAAAGCGCTATTTTTATGTTCTTTGTTGCCTGTTCTTAAGAACCTTCCCAAAGCATTTCTGTTCAACCAGGAGGCCGTGGATAACACTGTGAGATCAGTTAATGCTCAAAGGTTTATTTCTGTATCATGTAACAGATCTATTGGCTATGAGACAAACCACATATTAAGGACACTAAGAAAGCATGATATTAAAAATAATATGAGGGGCACCTGGGTGCCTCAGATGGTTAAGCATCAGCCTTTGCCTCAGGGCATGCCCTCCAGGTCCTGGGATCAAGCCCCATGTCGTCGGGCTCCTGGCTCATCGGAGAGTCTGCCGCTCCCTCCGCCTCTGACTCTCCCCGTTTGTACTCTCTCTCTCTCGGTCTCTCTCTCTCAAATGAATAAATGAAATCTTTAAAAATAAATAAATAAATGAAATAAATAAATAAAATATGAAATAAATCTGTTAGGAAAGAAAATACTGATATGAGGGTGAGGACATCACTTGCCCCCCCATCTGCATAAAAGTCAAGATTTTTATGTAAACAAATACTTTTTTGTAGTCTACTGATCGATGTTTCAGTCAATCAGCAACCTTAGCCCACCGATTCTCACCCCTCTCAGTGCATCAAAATCACTTAAAGATAAAAATATAAAGATATAGAGGTATAGATAAATATACACAGATAAAAATGTAGATATAAGGAATGAATGAATGAAAGAAAAAGACATCTTGGTCCCACACCCAAGAGATTATTTTTTACCGGATTGGAATAGAACCCAAACATCGTTATTTTTTAATGATGCTAATATATAACCAGACTTGAGAATTGCTACTTAATCTTTGGTTGTTAAATCAGTTTAAGAAAGTGCAAGCATGAAACACACACTGAGGGGCACCTGGCTGGCTCACCAGGTAGAGCACGCATGCGACTCTTGATCTCAGGGTTATGACTTCAAGCCCCACGTTGGGCATAGAGCCTGCTTAAAATAAATAAATAAAATAAAACAAAACAGATACTGAGATTATTGATTGTTTTTCCTGTTTCTTTGGTCTTTTCTGTACTCTCCAACTTTCTTACAGTGAGCCTGTATTGCTATCATCATAAAAATAAAGTGAAAAAAATTTTTAAAGAAAATCAACATCCACAAAATCCCAAGCATAAATGACCCTTCTCCGTTTTCCTGCTTCCTCTATACTCACACTATTTGTATCCAGATCCTTCTTATTAGACATCCCTCTTCCCATACTTTTGGGAGTTAGTACAATACAGGCTATCATAGAAAATAACCATTATCAAACTCATGAATACTGTGGCTCTGTTGAGACAATATGGATTTGTCACCTTAAGTCTGGGGTTTTCAACCCACCAGAATCTAATTGGCTGCCCAATGGCATCTCCTGGGGAGTTCTAAAACTTCTCCCACACCCTGGCCACACCCCAGACCAATTAGATCAGAATCTTGGAGGGGATCGCACACAACAGTTTTATATTCCCAGGTGATTCCAATGTGCAGACAAGGCTGGGAACCACTGGCTAACGAGTTAATTAATAGATGTCTCCACATCCAGGGATAAGCTCCTGCGAGATTAAAAGCACAATACCTTGAAATTCTGACACCGGTGTAATTTCAAAGAATGGTCATTTGTGAATACACATCGATGCTTGATTTCAAGTTGGCAAGGAATAAAAATAGGCACTAAATAAAAAATGTGTCCACTGTTCTCCCTTCTAATTGGGCATAAGTTGCCATCTTTTATATTTAAATACAAAAAATTCAAAGAACTCTGTGATAGGTCATATATTCTGACCAGGATCAGAAATAGGCAAAACAAAATTGGACAAAAAAATGTTTTCACAAATTCTACATTTATCTTACCCAGGTAGGTGCTATTTTTGAGTGACTCTACTACCTGGAAGTCAGGAGTATACTCTTATATTGCTTGAGGACTCTTAGATGAAAGGCCTAGATGCAGACCATTTTTCTAGTTGGTAAATCTGAAATAAAAGTGCATTTCCTTAAGTTTTAAAGAAGCCCTATGCTGTTTGATTATTCTTCTCATGTACTCCCAGGCCTCCTATCCTCGTCTTTTACGGAGAAAACTGGTGCTTTTGTTTTGGTGCAGGTCTATGCAATCCTCTCTGGGGTTAAAAATTAGCCCACAGACAACACTCACTTCTGTGGACTGAAGACTTTTTTAGACACAGGCAGCAGAGAATTTTAATAGTATGCAAAACACTGCAATTAGGCAGGTTTTACTGATAGTGTTATTTTAATGAGTGAAACCTCTATATTCTGAGTTGAATAAACTCAACACACATATAACCAACATGGAAATTCTGGAAAGCTGTATTAAATGAATGCAAAAAGCCCAAAATTCTTTTAAAGAAATGAGTTTGTCCTTTTCCATTTCAAGACATGATACGTTTGTGATCATCTTTTCTAAAGCACACAGGATTCTCAGCAGAAGTGGCCTTTTCCTTCTCAGTCTCAGGAAGGGATGGTTTATGGGTATTCTTTTGTTCTCCAAGGCAAAAGCACAAGTGAAGGAAAGAAGAGGGACTGCAGCCAGAGAACAGATACATTCCACAGCACAAAAATTAGGAGCCAAACTTAGAGTGCAAAAATAATGAAAGTAGATGGTTCTTATCTCCCTTCTTACAGCAGCAAATTCATTCAGCAGTATTTTACTGAGCACCTACTATAATGCACACAGAGCACACTACTATGTACTGGAGACAGAAGTCAGAAAAGTCCCCATTCTCCTGGAACTTAGAAGGTATGGGGGGACAGAAATTCAACTAGTTTTCATGAAACCGTTTTATTACAACAGTGATAAGGCAGTGAGGCAGCAGTGTAGGGTGACAGGAGCGCCTAAAACGGGGGTCTGACCTAGGCTGGGAAGTCAGAAGAGGCTTCCCTGCAGAAAGGACCTTTACTCTGCGGTCTGAAGGAGGAGTTGAAAGCTAGGCAAGTGGAGAAGTAAGTTTCGTGAGGAAGGAATGCACAGATCGCATAGCCGGGGCATAATGAGGGAGGGGAAGAGCAGGTTGAGGCTGGCGAGGCTGACGGGCACCCGGGAGGGATCTCTGCGTCGGGTGTGTTGGGTCTGAGGACCTGGACAGCATCAGTGGTGTCAGGTAGGAGGGTGGACATCAGGGTATGGAGCACCAAGGGGCTGTCTAAGCCAGGGTGCGCTCTTGGTGCGCTCCCAGCGTGTGTATGGGAGCAGAAGCTGTGGGAGGGTGAAACCACTTCACGCTAAGCCACAAGCCTTAAATGTAAAATCTGAATATCCCCTTGAAACCAAGAGTTGGCACTTGTAATAACCTCGGACCTACTTGCTGAGAGAAATGAGTCCTAAGAAAATATAAAGTATCACAGGGCCACTGGGACGACTTTTCATTTACACAGTACAAAGGGACAAACTTGCATTTTTTTAACCTGTTTTGATAGACGCATAATGGGAAGGTTTTGTGACTACAAATGCAATCACTAATAATGATTACTGTGGTCCAAGGAAAAAAACCTGGATCTTTTGTGCAACTAAATGAAATAATTACGTTGCCCTGAAAGAACCCTGAATCCACTCATAGACATTTCATCCTCCCGTCAATCTCTGTGCATACATTAGGCACAGAGTAGCAAAAGACAATTGGGAAAATGAGAGAGCAGGGGAAATTAATTATAATTATGGAAATGCAGCTTAAAGAACAAAGGCTTAAATTTGTAACACAGGTCTAAGGGGAAATAATTCTCATAAGCAACCATTTAAAATGTGAGAAGTCTGCAAATCTGAAGGAAACGTTGACTGTTTATTAGACATGTTATTTCTTCTTTCTAATTTAGTAATCAGAAAATTGGTATTCCCAAGCATAAAGGAATAAAACAATCAAAGGGCCTTTCTGCTTGGCTGGACTCCCAACGGCCATGGTTTAAGAGAAAGAACTTGAGGGGCGCCTGGGTGGCTCAGTCGTTAAACCGCTGCCTTTGGCTCAGGTCATGATCTCAGAATCCTGGGATCTAGCCCAGCATTGGGCTCCCTGCTCAGCGGGAAGCCTGCTTCTCCCTCTGTCCCTCCCTCTGCTTGTGTTCCCTCTCTTGCCATGTCTCTCTGTCAAATAAATAAATAAAGTCTAAAAAAAAAAAGTGAAAGAACTTGAGTCCAACAGGAAGGGCCTGCCACGGTTCTCACTTTAAAGGCAACAGGCTCATTGCTTCTAACAACTAAAACTAAATAAAGCTTCAAAGACCCAATGTTGTTACTTCTCATCCTTCTGGGCTTCCCAAATATCCAGACCTTCTGTTTGCCATTTTGCACTCTACCCAGATCTTTTCATCCCTTCTGTCATTACAGAACTTGAGTAGCCTCAACATAGAAAGCATGACAAAAAAGATCACAGTGGATTCAGTTACCCAGCAAAATCTCCCCATCATTAGATTCCCAAATGGGGAAAAGAGGCTAAGACAACTCGGCATGGACTTATATGAGTCTAGATATTGCTTGGTTCTGATCAACCCAGCTACATAACCTTGCACAAAGCAAGCAACAATGAAGAACATCAGAACCTTTGGGGAAATTAAGTCACCCGAATTCAAAATCTTAGTGGACAAGAACCAGAGTGGAGTGGCTCTGGAGGGGTCCAAGGAGAATTATCAGGGGTTAGGGGGATAGCATTCCATCCACTCAAAAATCCCATTCCCTGATCCCCTATTGGGTGTACAGCCTTGAGCCTGAAGTGACAGGATGGCAGTCTTGAGGAATGACATCAGAGGACGTACCCCTCACCCCCAAAGACAAGCAGGGGAAGAGCTACCAAAGAATGATTCAGAGATTTCTTTAGGCTTGTGGGGGTCACCCCTATAACAGTGTGAGAAGAGACAAAAGAGACTATAGTCAGTAGGTCTGGGAAGAGGAGAAAAGGGCCGGGACCTGACACTTGCCCCAGTATCCTTGGGGCAAGGGAAGCCTCACCTCAGCCAGAGGGAATTAGAAAGGGACAATGGGTGGGGCTGGAGGGAGCCAGCAGGTCCTCTCTGAAAGAGTCCCTGGTGAGGGGCCAAGTGAAATTAAACATTCACAGAGGATAGACGAAGAGGGAGTCTGGATCACCTCGCCATGACCGACATACAAACCAGGTGCCCAGCTGTGGCTTCTAGAACTTTGCTTCCCCATCTCTCTTCCTTCCACCAAAATCTGAGGAGCCAGGCCTGAATTCTCAGGGGAGGCTGAGGGGAAGATGTACAGCAGAGCCCCTGAGCCTCCACCCTCAACCCCCAACAGGCAGCTCAGGCCTGTGCTGAGGGTCAGGAAGGAAAGGGGACATAAAGGAGTTTGAGATGAATGTGGTAAATTAGATTAGACCCTCAATAACCAAAAAGTAGTCGGAAAGTAATAGAATCTGCCCATGATGTTGCAAAGAGTACTTTTAAAAGCATTCACTGGAGAGGGCCCCTGGGTGGCTCAGTTGTTGAGCATCTGCCTTCCACTCAGGTCATGGTCCCAGGGTCCTGGCATCGAGCCCCGCATCCAGCTCCCTGCTCAGTGGAAAGTCTTCTTCTCCCTCTCCTGCTCCCCCTGCCTGTGTTCCCTCTCTTGCTGTGTCTCTCTCTGTCAAACAAGTAAATAAAATCTTATTTTTTTAAAAAAGCATTCATTGGAGAAAAACTAAACGAATTCTTGTATATGCTACACTCAATCGAGAATATGCCATAAACCAGCCACAGATGGAATGCCCATCATAGAGAAAGACAAAAAAAAAAATTAACTTCAAATTTTAAAATATAAAGTAAGTAGCATTTCATTGAGGCTTTCATTGAGAATTTTTCTCTAAGTCCAGGAAATGAAGGAGCAGCATATGTTCCCCAAAAGCTGTAGAACCATTTTTTTTCACACCAGCTCATATGAAAGGTTATTTCTGTTGTGTTATAATGAGTACCTAAGTACCCACTTTTGTAAGGCTGGCTGTAATTTGTCCCAGACTACAGAAGAGGAAAGTGCATAAATCAATTTGGTCAGTTAATTCACAGCAAATTCTTCAATTACCCTCCATTTAAAAGTGGGATGAGGAGAGAAGGTTAAAAATCAAATAAAAAATTTTTAAACACAAGCACTTAGAAAGAGGTTTTTAAGTCATTTGTCCTAAGTCATGGCATTTGGCTGATGTGGCAACTTTGTCCCAGAGAGAGAAACTCACCCAAAGCAACCCAACTGGAGGGCAGCCCCCACAAGGTGCCAACCTGGGTCAGGCCACGCCTGCTTCTGCCCAGGCCTTTACTGCTGCTGGCATATTTGCGAGGTGCACCAGGACATCACAGACCCAAAAGAATACCTCACTAGATGCTTTCTGCCTTGGTGGTCATCCTTTGGGAGTGAGGAATGGGGGAGTGGAAACTTGAGAAAAGGGCTAAAGAGGAATTTACTGGGCAAGGCCGCTTCCGGAATTACTTCTATTATAATTTATAAAATTTAAACACCTCAATACAGTTTCTCCCTTATGGTCTATCTTCTTTTTTTTTTCCCACCCTCTCTCTCAACTCATGCTTTTTTGCATGCAGTGTTACTCTCCAAGAAACAATACTTTTTTTTAAAGTAATCTCTATGCCCAGTGTGGGGCTTGAACTCATGACCTCAAGATCAAGAGTTGCACACTCTACCAACTAAGCCAGTCAGGCACTCCCAAGAGGTAATACTTTTCATCTTAATGATGTTTTCAAAATTTTGACTGTCATTGCATTAATAGTAATTATATGTGTACTTGTATTTTCTGGACCTAGAAGATGTTTATACACTCAATGGATGGAAAAGCTAAGCTAAGCTCAGTAATGACACTGATATAAAATCTAGTAATGCCCCCAAACCCCTAAAGCTGCTGCTGAAATCATAACAGGTTAATATAACAGCCTCATTAATGAGAACCATAATTCACTTCTGCGTAATTTCATTGTCCTTTCATATACACCAGGCAGGATCTGGCTTTCTTCCTTCTTTTTCCAGTAAAGATGGAATTCCAGTGTAAGGGGAGTGAATTTGTCCACTCTTCTTTTTTTAATATAAAGACATTTGTCCTGGGGCGCCTGGGTGGCTCAGTGTGTTGGGCCTCTGCCTTCAGCTCAGGTCATGATCTCAGAGTCCTGGGATCGAGTCCCGCAACTGGCTCTCTGCTCAGCGGGAGCCTGCCTCTCCCTCTCCCTCTGCCTTCCCCTCTGCCTACTTGTGATCTCTCTCTCTGTTAAATAAATAAATAAATAAATAAAATCTAAAAAAAATAAATAAAAATTAAAGTTAAAAAAAAATAAAGACATTTGTCCTGAAGGCTTGCTTATCAGTCCTAACTACTGGTTTCTCCATGGTCAGGAGAATACATGAGCACTTATGGGCGCATGCATACTTGGACGTGCGCGCACACACACACACACACACACACACACACACACACACACACACACCCCTTTTCCCTAAAGAGAAATGTAATGTTCTGCCAGTACAGAGCTAACTACAAAGTTTGCAGTCGAAAGAGAATCTTACCTCCTCCTGATGACCATCTTTCCAGCCTTTCCTTCCTGCATCCTGACCTGTAGAACAGTCATTCACTACATACCCATCCTGATGTCTGACTACACAAGGACCTCAAGCGCTATTGCTAGTGGGAACTTTGGAAGCTGGCAGAACCCTTATTTTAGAGAGAGGGAAACTGAGGATCCCCCAAGGTGACAAAGGCAACAAGGTAGTAGTGAAACTAGGAACAGAAGTAGTCTCCAGAATCCTACTCAAGCCTACTTTCTCTTACAAACTGGTAGTCAAGTTTCTAAATTCACATTACCGAGTTGGCCTCTGGCCAAGAAAGGGAGGGCAGATGAAAAGTAATTCATTACATTAATTCACTAAATTAATTAGTTGCATTAGAGAGTTGCTTAAGGCAAAGTAAGAGTACATATAAGGCACTTTTTGAAAAGACATATTACACACTTAATAAGAGAACTATCCTTCACTTTATCCCTGGGTAGTAAGAGAGACTCATATAATTCAGTTCAGAACCTTTCTACTCTAGATTTATGATAGTCATTCAGAAACATTCAATATAACATGGTAACAACAGAAATAAATGTCAGTGTAAGTTGGAATGATACCATAATAATTTATAGGAAAGCAATTAATAATTCTTTCCAACATCACAACTATAATTAGCAGTGCATAAAAACAAAAATTAAGTCACCTCTAAATTTATTCTATTAGTGAAGTCAAAACTTACGTGCATAAAAAATTATATATATCAATTGCAAATACATTGATTATTGGTTTTAAGAATCCGTCCCAGGTCAGAAAAAGAATGCCAGAATTCACTACAACCAAGAGAATCAGAAGACGATGTAGGTAATTTTCAAATAAGAATAATTCATGCAAGTACAAGCTATTAAAACAAGGTTCCGAGGCACCTGCCTTCCTCAGTTAATAGAGCATGTGATTCTCGATCTCGGGGTTATGAGTTCGAGGTCCACACTGGGTACACAAATTGCTTAAAAATAAAATCTTAAAAAAAAAAAAAGATTCATACAACACAAATCATTCTTTGCCCATTTCCCCCCCTATTTCAAACATAGCAGGTGAATAAAAGCCAAGGACAGACAAACTTCAGCGATTACCTTCTTCAGTAGGTACACAATCCCTTTGGATCAATAGATTCCCTAAAAATCTGGGCAAAGGACAGATGAGTAGGAAATAAAAAACAGCTTTTCCTAATTCCTATCAGGGTTCCTCTCATCACTGAACACAGAACCACATCAATTCCACAGGTCATTTTTGTCAGCCAATATAGATCATTTTTAACTTTTCCAGCTATTCCATTCCTACCATTAGGATTGTTGCAAAGACGAAAGAGAACATAAAACACTGGACAGAAACAGACTATTAACAGTGTTTCTTTTTGGGTTGTGGAATTGTGGGTAATGAGAATATATCACCTCCATACTCGGACAATGAGGCTATGAATATGCTTTTTGAACTGTGAAACGGTATAAAAATGTTACTTTTCACTTTTTTGATACTTGTTACTTTTTGTTACAAATGTTACTGTTTTAGTTTTTTTAAAAAGTGATTTTTACTTGTATTGATCATTGTAGCCCATATAGTCCGTTTTCATGTAGCTCTTTTCTCCTCGGACTACTGAATAAATCTGTATGTAAAGAGTCCGACCTGCACAATTTGCACAGCAAAGTCTGCATAGTCTAAAAGTCTATTATCGTGCAGCAGAAGAGGGTTTTTTCTGTTTATAATGGAAGAAATTTTCTTTCTGTTTGTTTTGATTGATTTGGTTAAAGAGAAGAGTTATCAACATAGACAAGGAGAAGCCAAGCTAGTAAGCAGAAGCACCCAAACGCACATCCCATATTCCAGAAGCCCCTTCCAAAGGTATCAGACATTTCTGACTCAACAGGTCCTGCCCTCTCTCTTCTCTCAGGCACATTCTGAAATCCTCTACAAAGATATTATCACTAGAGCCTCCCTGGTTTAAAATGTACCAAGACTCGCCACAACTCTCCATTAAGTTAAATAAGTTCTATCTTAACAGATGTTCATTTTTGCAGAGGTAAATAAAGAGGAAGAGTAGAGACATCACTCTTTCCAGAATTACATAACCTGAGGCATGGAAATCCAAAATGGTATTTTACACTATCAGAAATACTTAAAGCTACTACTTTATTATAAATGAATAAAATCATAATTCTAATTGGCCTTCATCCTTTCAATCTTGGGAAAATCTGGTATCTCTAATTCCTTTGAAAAGAGTAGCTCTAACATGTAAGCAACCAATTCCTATTTTAAGTATTCTGCTGCCCCCTTGTGTATCTTGTGTTCAGTGAAAAGGTAGCTCACAAAATACTGTTGTTGTAATCCTCAGAAGCACGTCAATAGAATCTCGGGTATTAGAACTAGAGACAACCTCGAAATCATCCAGACCAGCATGCTCATTTCACAAGGAGAGAATGGGGCTCTCAAAGGATTATACCATTTGCTCCACATCATAACACAACTAGTTAATACCAGAGCAAATACTATTGGATAGAACTTAAGCTTCTGAGTGCTAATTTCTCTCCCGAAACGGAGATAGCTGCCTGGAACAAAAGAAAAGATGGCATTTTGGAGTTAGAAAGATCAGAGTTTGAAATTTAGATCACCATTTCACAACATCCCTGAGCCTCAGCTTCCTCTACATGAAATGGGATGAATAATAACCACTGCAAAGATGTCCAATGAATGCAATATGACTGTTCATCAAAGCTTCACCATGATCCAGTAATATACTAAGCGGTAATACAACTATAAACATACACAGAAAATTGCTTTTAAATCATTAAAGCCTTTGAGATCTCTGGACAAAGGCATTCTAAAATACTACAAGAAGGCACTTAAAGCTGAACTTTGTCTAATCAGGCACAAAAATAAAACTTGAAAAAGTAAAGCTAGTTTTTCTAACACCTTTGTTTCTTCACTTATCATATTTATTCTTTTTTTATTACATATAAAAACTTGTAACAGAAAATACTCCACGGCAAACACTGTGTGTGAGAGAGATGAAGCAATGAACAGACCCCTTAGATGAGGTTCACAGAAAAATAGAGTAGAACTCAGGGTCAAGGGGTAGGGTCACAACTCCCCTTTACTAAGGAGACATTCACCTGAATTCACCACTGCAATGCCAGGAGAGCCAGTCTCCAAAAGTAGCAGTGGGAACTTTAGTTTTGACCTTGCTAATAATTAACTAGGTCAACTTGGGCCAGTCATTTCATCTCTGCTTCCCTTTCTTGACCTGTAAGGTAAAGTACTCCTTACCTAGGAAAATCCTATAGTGGGGTAGCATAATGAATATGAAAAAAGAAAAAAAATTGTAACCTCTGAAGTACTTTAATAAAGTAAGTAAGGCTGAGTTTATCTTAAACTTAGTTTAAAGCAGTAATAAAGCACTAGTCTGTCACCCAATTGGGGAAGAAAAACTAAATTTGGAAAGTCGAAGGCAGCTGATATTATAGGATTGTTAAACAGCACTCTGATCCCTGGGAAATTTCTGTCTCTACACTCTACAATTCCCCAGGTTTTGATGGAAATTACTCCAAAAGTACTGGCCACATGTAAATCTTGGACTCTTAAATAAACTTCACTCAAGGTATCCTGATAGCAGGATTGACAGAGCTTATCTCCGATTATGTATCACGAAACACACACCCCAGCAGGGTAAAGGCAATTCAGTTAATCTATGACCCACATATATTAACTGAACACTTACTATGGGTCGAGCACCCCAGTTTCAGACGTCAGAAAGGGATATTATTGGAGTTGACGGCATAAAAGAGGAAAGGCACTGATCGAAACTAATTTGTAAGGAAGAAAGTGGTAACTGCACTACGGTTACTGGGGTGGGCACGCTGCTTACACCTGGAGGGGATGAGACCAGTGGGGCTTCTCGGGCAAATTCTCCATAAACAAGTTAACTCGAGCTCTTGGTTCGATCCAACAATGACACCATATTTGCATCCAGAGTGCTGGAATAAAAGTGCTGTCAGAAACAAACTAAAAGCTCCAACTTCACAAACACAAAAGGCAGCTCACCATGAAACACACTGTTGTCCACCAGAAAATGCCTGCGGTACTGCACACAGTTTCTTTTCTCCAAGTTCCAGTAGCTCATTGTCAGGAGATTGCTGGCACAGCATCAAAACCAAATTGCTCTGTCGAGGGAAACAGAGGAGACAAAAATGAAGAAAATGGCAGCCACACGCTCCCCCTGGTAACATAATGCTTCGGTTACCCGGCATGCTGAGGTAACACAGGCCACATACAACTTCTCCAAATGTGGAACTGGGATCCACAAAGTCCTAAGAAGTTTCCCACAAGTTTTCCCAGAGGGTAGGACATCACTTAGCGCACCACAGACAGTAGCTTTTTCAAACAGCACCTTTCAGGACTCAGTCATTGCCGTCTCAAGGGGGAATAAATCTACCACCAGAGAATAAGTTTCAGGACTGGCTGATGTGCTCCGGGCCTCACCCATATTTGGCCAGGACCCAAACCAGCCAAACTGGCAACTTCTCAGGAAGTTTCATCTCTGGGAGCACAGGTGACCATCATTCCCAGGTCCTGAATTTTGGCTCGGTACCCCTCTGGTAGACTATGCAATCAATCCATAGACATCTTAGAAATTACCACAGTGTCCGTGTAGCCACGGATAAGCCAAACATGGTAAGAAAGCTTGCCTCTCTCTTTTGGATTCACTGGTGGTCCATTTAGGACCATTAAGGCCTGGCTCAGGGCGCACTGCACTTATTGGTGTAGGAGAACTGGGCGCAGGTCTCCAGCCGGGTGGGTAAGAAGCGGTGCCTACCCCTCCATCAGGCTTGCCCCTGCACAGAGAAACACAATGCTAACTAGAGCAAGGGCTTGAAAAGCAGAGATCTGAGCTGATGAATTAAACTCCTCCAAAAGCTGATGTGCATAACTCTCAACAAGGCCCCCATTGTTCACAGGATTTGGCTAAAGCAACTTTTCAGAATTCCAGCTCCTTTCCTGGTCACAGAATAAAGCCAGGCAACACCAAGAGGGGCTGGCATGAAGGAAAACCCACAGGTGGGAAACGATTTGTTATCTGTCCTATTAGAACAATGTAGAGTTTTGTAAAGATACTCCAGGATGAAGTCAGCCACTTGGTGAAAAAAATAAATTATCAGAGCTTTGTCTATTCATCAATAGAACAATTGGTGAAGTCTCCTAAAGCTTTTGCCAGAGCTTTTCCTTGGCTCAAAGGCTCCTTCTTAACCCTTTCCAGCAGCAATCTTACCTGACTCCAACCTATCCCATTTTTTTTCTGGCTTCATGCCTCAACTTCTGCTTTTCCTTGCCTCATTCCCACCTGGCTAAGTCTGGCTGTTGCTCCTACTTCCTCAGGCTAAAGATGAGTCCCACCAGGGGCACCTGGGTGGCTCAGTCAGTTAAGCGTCTGCCTTTGGCTCAGTTCATGATCCCAGAGTTCTGGAATCGAGTCCCACATCGGGCTCTCCCCTCAGCAGGGAGCCTGCTTCTCCCTCTGCTGATCCCATTGCTTGTGCGCTTGCTCACTCTCTCTCTCTCCCTCTCTGTCAAATAAATAAAATCTTTAAAAAAAAAAGAGCCCCACAAATCTAAGTTAAAATCACCTATTGATCCAATCGTAAAAGGTGACAGCAAATACCTGATTTTTGAAGATAATATCCCCTCCACCCAATACTGAATACTACAAAGAGCTCTCCTTCAAAAAAGTATCTTTAGTTATATAAATAGCATAGTTATATATGCTCATTAATTTTTTTAAAGTCAACACTGAAATTCATCAAAAATCCTTAAAAATTTAAAGACCCTTCTTCCTTCATTCCATGTCCCTCTCTCGGAATGACCACTTTTGTTTGGTGTGTATTGTTCCAGTTCTTTTTCTATGCATTTACATACGTGTGTGTGTGCGTGTGTGTATGTGTGTAAAATACATATACACACATGCAATTTTAAAGACATCTATATATTTCTCTCAGTATTTATTTATTCGAGAGAGAGTGTGTGTGCAGATGTGCAACCAGGGGTAGGGGCAGAAGGGGAGAGAGAGAGAGAGAATACTCAAGCAGACTCCACTGAGTGCAGAGCCTGATGCCGGGCTCAATCCCAGGACACTGAGATCATGACTGAGCCAAAACCAAGAGTCATATGTTCAATTGACTGAGCCACCCAGGCACCCCAAAGACATCTATATTTTTAATAATACCTTTTTGCAAGAATTGGAAATAACTTCAGTATTATCAATAGTACCTATTTTCTACAAAACTGTATTGACTACTCACATATATTTTTTAAAGACTTTATTTATTTGAGGAAGAGAGAGAGTGTGTGAGCATGAGCTGAGGGGAGGGGCAGAGTCAGAAGGAGAAGCAGACTCCCCATTGAGTAGGGAGCCCCATGTGGGACTCAAGCCCAGCACCCCGGGATCACAACCTGAGCCATAGGCAGACGTTCAACTGACTGAGCCATCCAGGTGCCTAATTATTCATATTAGAAAAATTTTGAGACACATGGAATTAAAGAGAACTGTAACTATATTTATGCTCATTTTTCCTTACTCACTTGATCTTGTGGTTTCCTGTGTCATTCTTTCTTTCACACTCTCTGTTCATTCTCAATCCAGGGAAGGTTAGTGGAATCAGAAGATGAAAGAATAATGTGCATTTGTATATAGGTAGCAAAACACATGAACATACCTGACTCTTACTTGCCTTGCGCTTAACCAGATGAAAGAAGGAAAGACGAGGATATTAACATAAGTGATTCACCCATGCTGCTAGGAAAGGGTAGCAATGGGACTTGCAATCATATCTTCGGATTCCAAACCCAAGATTCTAGCCATGACATGCTGGAAGGAGCTACACTGTTTTTATCTTTTTTTAAGATTTATTTATTTGAGAGAGAAAGAGAGGAGAAAGAGTGCATGCGTGCAAGTGGGGGGAGGGGCAGAGGGAGAGGAAGAGAAAGAATCTCCAGCAGACTCCCCTCTGAGCACAGAGCCCACTGTGGGGCTCGATCCCATGACCCTGAAATCATCACCTGAGCCAAAATCAGAGTGGACTCTTAACCGACTAAGCCGCCCAGGTGCGCCAACATGGTGGTTTTTAAATATGCCCTATAAGTTCTTGTACATTCCTCCCTCCCTTCAAATGGTGGAATCTAATTCCCCTTCTTTTGAATGAATCTCTAAACCATTCTAACTCCAGCCTTCAAGTCTTTTAGACAAAGCTCCAGATACAGAAGGACAGAGACAAGCCATCCCCTCTGTACCCCACCTATATTTCTGACACACAGAAATAATGAAATATAATAATTATTACCTTAGACACTAAGATTCAAGGTAATTCGTTACACAGCAATAGATAATGAATATAAGTTAACATCCTTGGATACATTTGATGAGGACTAAGACCTTCAACTCTTTGAAGACAGAAATATAAACTCACACGGATGTATGTAATCAAGTATCTTAATACTTGAGCACTCGTCTTCTATGGACCCTCCTTTCCAAATTCCAGATCTTCTTGCTCACACTGTCATCATTGCCCCTTCCTTTAAGGACTGGTTAAAATGCCACTGCCTTCCTGGGGCACCTTACTAGTTCAGTTAGTAGAGCATGCAAATCTTGATCTCAGGGGCATGAATTCAAGCCCCATGTTGGATGTAGGGACTACTTAAAAAAATAAAATCTTAAAAAAAAAAGAAAAAGCTACTGCCTTCCTGAAATGCCCCCAGAATCTCTCCCTCCAATTTACCTAAAACTCTCTCATGCACGTTACTACTATAATTCTACATACCAATTGTTGAGTATCTACTATGTATCAGGAACTATAATAAGGCTTTACATCATGGCATCTCAAACTTGACTACACATTAAAATCAATCACTTGGGAAGCCATAGAATCCCTGCCCCTAGGCCACACCCCAGACCAATTACATCAGAATCTCTGGGAGTGGGACTTGGGCATCAGTGGGTTTTAAAGCTCCACAGGGTGATTCCAAAATAGAACCAAAGGTGAAAACCACTCTTTACGTATATTATCTCTATGCCTTGAAGAAACTCTTCTGGGTGTATGTTGTTGTTTAATTTTTCTTTTTAAGATGTCAGTTATGTATTTGTCAGAGAGACGGAGAGTGCACAAGCAGAGGGAGCAGCGGGCAGAGGGAGAAGCAGGCTCCCCTCTGAGCGGGGAGCCCCGATGCGGAACTCGATCCCAGGACCCGGGGATCATGACCTGAGCGGAAGACAGATGGTTAATCAACTGAGCCACCCAGGTATCCCAGGGGTGGGTGTTTTTAGGAAGAGGAGGCTCAGAAAATGTAAACGGCTGAGCTAGAGCACAAAGGTATAAGTAATTGAATCCTATGGCTTCCAGGCTGTTTGCCTCCTTAACTGCTTGCACATCATACCTCTCCTGGCATCTGCTTGCTGCTGAAGGTTAGGGGAAGGCTGTATGTAAGCTGCCTCTGAGTGCCATACCAAGGCCGTGCACACAGTGCAGGCCCTTAGTAAACATCAGTGACGCCTTCCTTATGTGCCCCATTTCCTGGATTCCTTACCTGGTGGAAACTGAAGGAAGAAAGGGCTCTCTCTTGCCTCTAGAATCAGTGCAAATGATTTCAAAATTTAGAGACAATGGAGGTGGAAATTAATGGAATTAGTACAGCTGGGGCAGAGAAAGAGAGAGTTGCACAATAAACCCAATCTTGGCTTCCACCAGATTTAGATGATCCAAGGACCCAGTGCTCACTAAGGGGAAGTGACCAAAAGGAACCTTAGAAATCAGCTAAGCTAAACCTCTCATGATGAAGCCAGAAAAAAATCTGACCCAAAAGGATACAGCACTTGCAAGAGAGCACAGCTATTAAATAAAGCTGGCAGGAAACCCAGTCTCAGGAGTCTCAAAGCAGGGACTCCTTGAGTGTTTCATGGTCCCATTTGTGAGAACACAATATGTGAAAATATCTACTAAAATACAGTTTCATTGATTTTTCAAAAAACACCAATTTAGATTATATTAGAGATGTGTTTCCATTGCACCATGTACTCAATTTGAAGTTGTTTGGTCAATATTCAAGCAGAAGAAGAGATGTTTAATAACTGATTTAACTTTCCTTTGGGACTCACTCCACCTCCTAAGAGGTCCATGGAATATACATGTTATATTTAGAACTCTACAGAAAATATAGATACTCAATCCTTGCAATGATTCACAAAATTAATAACCCACAGTAACTAAGAAACATTATATAGGGAAGTAACTGATAGTTATTAAAACTGGCTTCAGATTCTGCCTTCAGAACAAGATTGATAAGAGTTTTTTTTTAGTGGATGGTAAAGTTACAAGAAATGCTATATAAATGCATGTACCTTTAACAATTTATTTTAACCCATTTTTAGAGCTTGAAACACATAGAAAAGCTGACAAAACATACATTGTGATGTCACTTACCACCCAGAGACAACTGCCATGGATACTGGGGCCTATTTTCTTTTATTAAAGCACAAATCAGGTCCTACTATTTTGCGATCTACTTTATTTAGTAACTTACTAATATATTGTGATACTCTAGCCATATCAACCTATTTCTAGAAAATAAATATAATTTGAAAAAGAAATTGTAATCAACTCTACTCAAAGACTCTACACCCCAAAAACTCAGTAAGAGGGACGCCTGGGTGGCTCAGTCGGTTGAGCATCTGGCTCAGGTCATGATCCCAGGGTCCTGGGATCGAGTCCTGCATTGGGCGCCCTGCTCAGCAGAGTCTGCTTCTCTCTCTGGCCCTCCCCCTGCTTGTGCTGTCTCTGTCAAATAAATCAATAAAATCTTTAAAAAAAAAAAACTCCATAAGAAATAAGGCAGTCATAAGAAATGACAGAAGCCAGGTAAGCCTGCAGAGGGGAGTCACCTGTCAGATGAACTACAAATATCCACAAAATTTACATGCTCCTAAGTTTGTTTTATGATAAGTCGCTTTTATAATCATTCCACATTTGCTTATTTTTGCCATTTTATCTGTAGGTTCATGGCTAAAATTGCCAATGTCAAACTATAGGATGCTTAGAAAGCTATAGCTGTAGGATATGACCACCTACGAAAACAGAAATTCTGGGATGACACCTTTAAGAAAAGCAGGAAGGGGCGCCTGGGTGGCTCAGTGGGTTAAAGCCTCTGCTTTCGGCTCAGGNATGACCACCTACGAAAACAGAAATTCTGGGATGACACCTTTAAGAAAAGCAGGAAGTATTTTCAGTAACAAGCAAAGATGTTTAAAAATGTTTTCAGCACTCTACAAAGGAAAAAAATCTTTCACACAAACAACTGCTTCACAAAAGTCCACTAAGAAAGAGTCGCACAGTGGCAGGCATCTGTGGGCTGTTGTCCCCACCCCCTTCCTCTAGAAACTCCTTTCCGTGCACAGGTGTGGTGGACATGTGGCTTAGACCCGCCAAATCCGAGAACAGCATCCCCAGGGCCACAGCACAGCCGTGCACGCCTTTTCAGACCCCTGAGCGCCAGGCATAGGTTTCTGTCTGAATACTGGAAAAATGGTTCCTGCGGGACTTGAAGTTTTGAGGCCTTGAAACCTAAAGTTCCCGACACCCATCCTGTCACTACAAGGGGAGGATCTGAGTGAGACTGGACCCAACCCAGAGGAATGGAAAGATACCACTTAAGTCACACCTGAAGCTACCCCTATCTCTGCCCTTTTTTTTTTGTTTAGTGTTGTTTAAGCCACATCACGTTGAGCTTTCACTTGCAACCAGAGTCTTGACTGGTGATATCTGTCAGCAAAGTCAAATGGGAGGAGAAGCCACCTGGCAGTCACGAGCGCTCTGTTCTGGTTTCATCTCTAACAGCTGACTCAGGGGGACTGAGGGCAAGTGTTTTTAACCAGTCCTGCATTTCAGTATGTAATTCTGTATTTTCTCGAGATTTCCTTAGAGATCTGCTGCATTCGAGTCCTTTGTTCTGGTAGCAGTCTTCCCTCACACCCCTTGAAGGTTTAGGAAGAAGAGCAAAACCTGAAACTTTCTCTTCAGCTTTGGAATTCCCTTAGCGGTTTTTAAATGTGAGGCAAATCTTTGTCAGCGCTTTAACATGAGTTTTAGGGAACACTGCAAATCTATTCAAGTCACCTGAATGTCTTATTTTTTTTTAAAGATTTTATTTATTTATTTGACAGATCGAGAGAGATTACAAGTAGGCAGAGAGGCAGGCAGAGAGAGAGGAGGAAGCAGGCTCCCCGCTGAGCAGAGAGCCCGATGCGGGCCTCGATCCCAGGACCCTGAGATCATGACCTGAGCCGAAAGCAGAGGCTTTAACCCACTGAGCCACCCAGGCGCCCACCTGAATGTCTTAGTAAAGGATAACTATTTGGGGCACCTGGGTGGTTCAGTCCGTTAAGTGTCTGCCTTCAGCTCAGGTCATGATCCCAGGGTCCTGGGATCGAGTCCTGCATCAGGCTCCCTGCTCAGTGGGGAGCCTGCTTCTCTCTCTGCCTGTCACTCCCCTTGTTTGTGCTCTTTCTCCCTCTCTCTCTCTGTCAAATAAATATATAAAATCTTAAAAATAAGAGAGAACTATTCAAGTTCATATATGGAAATCAGACTTCTAACACTGTGCCAAAGGAATCAAAAGAAATAGGAAAATCTTTGAAAGAACTTTGCAGGATGACGGGAACATCATATATATATATTATAATTTATGTATATACATGTATATATGTATATTACATGTATTTATGTATATATACACATATATAAATACCAAAAATATACACATAATTTTTAAATTTTTTAAATTCCAGTAGAGTTAATATACAGTGTTAAATTAGTTATGGGTGTACCATATGGTGACTCAACAGTTCCATATATTACTCAATGCTCATCACAAGTGTACTCTTAACCCCCATCACCTATTTCACCCATCCTCCCACCCACCTCCCCTCTGGTAACCCTTCTGGTTTGTTCTCTACAGTTAAGAGCCTGTTTTTTGTTTGTCTCTTTTATTCTTTGATCATTTGTTTCTTAAATTCCAGTATTTGTCTTTCTCTGACTGGCTTATATCGCTTAGCATTACACTCTCCAGATCCATCCATGTTGCTTTTTATTTCTCCCTTACCACTACCTCCCCGTCTTCACCTACTGCAACTGCTAGCACCACAGCCCATTCTCCTTAGCACCCCTCTTCCATAAAAACTGCCACCGCCACTCTCATTCCTTCCATTGTCTCTTAATATATTTTTTGCAAATCACTTTATGGTTTATACAATATTTCCATTTATATCTTGCCTTTTAAAAAAACTGACATTTATTGGGGTGCCCCGGTGACTCAGTTGGTTGGTTAATACTCCACCTCTTGGTTTCAGCTTGGTTCATGATCTCAGGATCCTGAGATGGAGCCCGGTGGCGGGCTCTGCACTCAGTGCACAATCCACTTGACATTCTCTCTACCTCTCCCTCCCCCTCCACCCCCCATGCATGCGCACTCTCTCCCTAAAATAAATAGAACATTTAAAAAATAGTAACAAAATAAAATGAAAACCTGACACAATAGCCCTATGAGTCATTGATTAAGCATGAGTTCAAAGAGGTTAATAGGAAACAAAAGTTGCCAACCCATGTCTTCAAACTCCAAATCCACTGTGTCCAGTCTAATGCCATTCTCTGTCCAGCAGTGTTCCTTCCCTGACACTCTGCTTCCCTTTGGAAGGAGCCTAGAGCTGTGGTACTCGTGATAAGTAAGACTTTTATTCTACCCACCCCAACCCTTCAATTCAACTCCACTAGGGGCCAATCAATGAAGGAGAAGAGGCAGGAGGAGAGGCTTAAATGAAATGTTACTTCCCAAACCTGCACACCCTGTTCCTCCAGCCAGGAGCCTTTGAAGTAGACAGATTGCAAGGGATCAGAGTAAAGTGTCAGTCCTCTGATTATCAAATGGTGGGAGGTTTCTTTGCAATGAAATTTGAGTGAGCTATTTGGACCAAGTTCGGAAACACCAAGGCCAAATTTGCTGGCCAGCCAGCGCTGTGAAAACTGTCTGAGAGATCTGCGTATTCTCCAAATTGCTAGGGGAAGAAGGCTATCATCAGGAAAAAAAACAAAAACAAAAAACAAAACAAAACAAAACACACATAATGCATAAACTCACCCTGCTGTTAGAAAAGGAATAACTAGTTCACAGGATGTAGTGAGGCATCAAAGGCAATGGAAAAATGCCTGCCTGGAAGTTAAGAGGCTGGAGGTGCAAACCAGTCCTACCTCTAACTAAACTGTCAGGTAAATCTCTTCACCCCTCTGTACTTCAGCTGCCTCACCTGTGTAACAAAAAAGGGGTGGCAGTGAATGAGATGCTCTCTCAGAGCTTCGAACCTTTAATATTCCGCACTCTATTAATAAGGATTATGGGCAAACCCTCCCCAATATCCCAATCCCTTCGTCTTTAATTATGAATTAAAATAGCCTGAGAAAGCACAGCTAATTCCCATCAGCAGTATAGCATTTAACTTATATGGAGAAGTACTGATTTCCCTTTCTTTAAGTCTTGCTGGGAGATAAAAGACATAATAAATAGGCTCTGACAGTCATGTTCCTAAAATAATAAGTGCTTAGAAACAGGAAGGCATGGGGCGCCTTGGTAGCCGAGTCGGGTAGGTGTCCGACTCTTGATTTCAGCCAACGTCGTGATCTCAGGTTTGTGAGATCGAGCCCCGGGTGGGGCTCTGAGCTCAGTGGAGAGTCTGCTTGAGAGATTCTCTCCTTCTACCCCGTCCCCCTCTAAAATAAATAAACCTCAAAAACAAAAATAAACAAACAAACAAAAAACAGGAAGGCATAGGGGAAAAGTTCCCAAAACTTCGTCCTGCACCTCATGGCTTTTAACAACGAATTTGGGAATTTCTGTACCCAAGTATCCCTAGAAGTTGAGAATTCAAACCAAATCCAGTTAAAAGCTAAATTTCAAAGAAAGCGGCTCCTCTTGCATTTCTCCACTAATTTTAAGTGAAGAGAATTACACACTGCACGGATGGGGTACAGAGGGCCACAGCTCCCCTTCCTTTGGACCAGACCCAAGCAGTTCAAAACCCTGCCTGGGTGAGGCATGGGGGGGCCCTGGTCAGAGGGGCCCCACTCCACTTCTCAGCTGGCAGGTCATTGTCCTATATCCATCCCTGCGCCCCCGCCCCTCGTCACAAGCTCCCTCCCCGCCTTCCCACAGGTTTCCAAGCACTGCCAAACTGGTAGGTAAAGGGCTCTACAAACAGCCTAATTCCATAGCAAGTCCCCTCCCAGCTCTGTCCACAAAAGGAAAGAAAGAAAAGGGTACTTTGTTCATTTTTTAAGGCTCGCAGGGGACACCACTAAACCCTAAGTTCCTGGTGTGTTTTCTTTCTTTACAGCAATCAGGAGTTGAATATGCTCTGAGCTAGTTGAGCAATGAGATACAGTCTGCCCTCCAAAGAAACATGGATACTTCATTTGAAAAGACTGGTTTAAAACATAGTATGTATCCGGCACGTGACAGAGTTCCTATCTTTTGGTTCAGCAATAGGTCTTCTGGAAATATACCGGGGGAAAAAAGTAATTAAAGATGCAGACCAAAATGCATACATAGAAATGTTCACTGCATCATTTTTTATAACACACACAAAAAAGTTTTTTACATGACATTAAACATTTTAACACACTTTCTCTGCATGTGATATGATCCTTCAGCATTAATCTGTGAACATGGTAAATTTTCTAATGTTAAACCAACCCTGTGATTCCAGGATGAATCCAATTTGTTCACAATGTATTGTCTTTTTAATACATTGATGATTTAGCTTGCTCATGTTTTATGATTTTTACATGTATGTTTCTAACTTTGGCCTACAATTTCCATTTCTCATATTGTTCTCGACACTTTAATATTGAGGTTATTACAGCTTTATAACATGGGATTTCTAGTCCCTAGAAGAATTTATGTGAGTTTGAAATTATCTTTTTCTTGAATGTTTGATAGAACTTGCTCATAAACCCATCTCAGGGGGCGCCTGGGTGGCTCAGTCGTTAAGTGTCTGCCTTCGGCTCAGGGCATGATCCTGGGGCCCTGGGATCAAGCTCTGCATCACACTGGGCTCCCTGCTTCTCCCTCTTCCACTCCCCTTCCTTGTGTTCCCTCTCTCACTATCTCCATCAAATAAATAAATAAAAATCTTAAAAAAAAAAAAATCTCAGCCTAGACCTTCCTTTACAAAGAAATATTTGGCTACTGGTTTATTTTATTTAAAAATTCTAGGGTTATTTAGCCTTTCTATTTTTTCAAATTTAGTTTTGGTAAGTTATATTTGTCTAGGAATTCATTAATTTCCTCTAAGCTTTCAAATGTTTTAGCATAAATTAGTTAATAATACAGTCTTTTTAGTATCTAAAACATCTGCTTTTCCATGCCTAATATTGTTTATTTGTACTGTTCTCTTCTATTTAAGTCAATCTCACCATGTGCTTATCGACATTACTAGCTTTTACAAAGAGCCGAAATTTGTCATTATTGATCCTCTGTAATGAACAACATGAAATTATTCCCACTATTCTTTTCTATTTTCTTTGAATCCCTTTTGCACCTTTTTTGAATTTTCTAGCTTCAACACTTACCTACTTTTCAGGTTTTCTTTTCTAATATAAGCATTTATGCATGCTTTAGCTGCTTTTCCCAACCCTGAATTTTGACCCATAGTATTTTTCTTATCTTCTGGTTAAAAATACTTTGATTTCCATGATGATTTCTTCTTTGATGGGAAGGTCATTTTGAAGCATTTCCATCATTATTCATAGTTATATTTTTATCAGTTTCTAGCTTAATTGCATTGTGGTCACAGATCTGGTCTGTATGATACCAATTATTTAATAATTGCTAAGACTTCAGGGTGCCTGGGTGGCTCCCTCGGTTAAGCATCTGCCTTTGGCTCAGGTCATGTTCCCAGGGCCCTGGGATCAAGCCCCACATGAGGCTCTCTGCTCAGCAGGAAATCTGCTTCTCACTTTCCTCACTGCTCCCTCAGCTTATACTCTCTCTGTGTCAAATAAATAAATAAAATCTTTTAAAAATAAATAAATATAAGACTTGCCTGGTAACAAAGTTTGGAGTCACTTTTCATAAATGTTCTAAGCATATTTGAAAAAAATGCATATTCTGCAGTTTTGAGATACAGTGACTTTCATGCCTATCAGCTCAAACTTATTCAAACTATACTGCTCAAATCTTGTGTATGATCACTGATCTTTTTCCCCACTTTATAAAGTACTGAGGAAATAGATTAAAATCTCACTAGCCATACAACTGGCCCCTGAATAATTGGGGATTAGGGATGCCAACAGCCCACACAGTTGAAAATCCACATATAACCTTACTAACAGCCTGCTGCTGACCACTAGCCTTATGGATAACATAAACAGTCAATTAATACATATTTCATATGTTATATGTATTATATATTGTATTCTTATAATAAAGTAAGCTAGAGATAACAAAATGTTAATAAAATCATAAGAAAAAATATATTTACAATATCGCACTTATTAAAAAAAATCCATGTAGGGCGCCTGAGTGGCTCAGTGGGTTAAAGCCTCTGCTTTCGGCTCAGGTCATGATCTCAGGGTCCTGGGATCGAGGCCCGCATCGGGCTCTCTGCTCAGCAGGGAGCCTGCTTCCCCCTCTCTCTCTGCCTGCCTCTCTGCCTCCTTGTGATCTCTCTCCCTCTGTGAAATAAATAAAAAAAAAAAATCTTAAAAAAAAAAATCCATGTATAATGGACCTGTGTAGTTGAAACCTATGTTGTTCAAGGGTCAACTGTATACATTTCTCATTATAGTCTTATATATTATATTGAGCATACTGGTTTACCATTCTGTGTTCAACAGTCAGTCAGTCAAAGAAAGACAAATATATAATTTCATGGATATGTGGAATTTAAGAAACAAAAACAAAGGGGGAAAAAAAGAGACAAACCTAGACAAATTAAGCAGCAGACTCAACTATAGAGAACAAAGTGATGATTACTGGAGGGGAGGTGGGTGGGGGATGCGTGAAATAGGTGATGGGGACTAAGACTACACTTACCACAATAGATTAATATATGGAATTGTTGAATCACTATATTCTACACCTGAAACTAACTTAACACCACATGCTAACTACATAAATTAAAATAAAATTTTTAAAATTTCATCATTCCAATGAGTTGAAACTTTTAACCAATATAATCATTTTTGTTTCTAAAAATGCTTTTTCAGCTTTTAAATTCTATTTTGCCCATTGTCAATACTGCAGGCTTTCTTTCGGTTTTTAATCATCCATTTATCTTTCTTTATTCTTTTACTTTTAACTTCTCTGTATCCTTATGTTTTAGACATGTCTTTTTTAAAGAGCAAATAGCTGAATTCATTTTTCATCCAGTGTAACAATCTTTGGTTCCTTCAAATTATAATTACTGATACATTTGTTATTTATTTCTATATCTTGTTTTGTACTTGCTATTTGTCTTATTCTATATTTCTTTTCTCAGCTTTTTTGACTTCAATTCAAATTTCGTCTCAATTTTTGTTTCAATTTTCCCCATTAGCTAGAAAGTTGTTCAGTCATTTTTAGTGGTTGCTTCAGAAATATTAACATGCATACTTCACTAACCAAAATCTAAATTTAACCAGTATCTTTGACTTCCTCCCAAACTACGCAGGAACTTTATATTAACTCCTTTTACTTCTCCAACTTATATCATTTGTTTTATCTAGTTCCCACTGAAGACACTGTGCTTTAACTTACAAATTTTTCCCATTCTTTGCTCTTCATTACTTTTTGTTTCTGAGACGATCCATCTGGGGATAATTTTCCTCTGCCTGAAGTGCACCCTTTTAGTGATAATCTGCTAGAACAAACTCTAGGTTTTTGTGAAGTCTGCAAAGTCTGTTTTCATTTTTTAAAGATATTTTTAATGGAAATAAAATTCTAAACTGACGGTTAATTTCTGTCAGTACAAGATACTATTTTATTCTCTTCTATCTTCTGTTTTTGCATTATCAGAATAATTTATCATGTCTTTTTTTTTTTAAGATTTTATTTATGAGAGAGAGAGAGAGCATAAGGAGGGTGAGCAGCAGAGGGAGAGGGAGAAGCAGGCTTCCCACTGAGCAGGGAGCCCTGATGCAGAGCTTCATCCCAGGATCCTGAGATCATGACCTGAGCTGAAGGCAGATGCTTAACTGACTGAGCCACCCAGGTGCCCCTTATCATGTCTTTAATTTTTTTAATATTTTATTTATTTATTTGACAGAGAGAGAGAGAGAGATTACAAGTAGGCAGAGGCAGACCGAGAGAGAGGAGGAAGCAGGATCCCTGCTGAGCAGAAAGCCTGATGAGGGCCTGGATCCCAGGACCCTGAGATCATGACCTGAGCTAAAGGCAGAAGCTTTAACCCACTGAGCCACCCAGGCGCCCCCTTATCATGTCTTTAAAGATAAAATGCCTCTCTCTTCCAACCTTGCTTAAGAACTTCTCTATCTTCTGTGTTCTACAATTTAATTACATTTTATCTATTTATCAATTACATTTTGTCTTTTTACTCATGATTGGGATTCATGCGACCTCATGAATTACGGGCAGTGATGTTTTTCTTGGTCCCTGAAAATTCTCAGGCATTATGTCTTAAATGTTGCCTCCTCTCATTTTCTCTTCTCTTTCTGAAACTATAAACTTATGTGGGATCTGAATTCTCCAATTTCCACATTGATTAACATTTCTTTTGGGTTTTTCATCACTTTGCTTCTCTGTGTTACCATTGGAAATTTTCTTTGGATAGATCATTTGGTTAACTATTTCCTATTTGGCTTGGATTAATCTGTTGTTAAACCCATTCACTGAGTTCTGATTTTCAATTATTCTATCTTTATTTTTTCAAGCTCTATATGATTTTCAGATAGGTTCGTTTATCTTTACAGTTTCTTCTTTTTCAGCTCACATATTGTTTTCAGTCTTTTTTTTTTTACTATGAAATGTTTATTTTTGTTCAAATTGTATTAATGGGGATTCTCTGAAGTCTAGGACAAAAATAGATTCCTCCAAAAGAAAGGTGGAAATTGGCTTTTTGCACAGTACCAGGAACACTTGCAATGTAGGCTTTTTTTTTTTTTTTTTTAAGTAGGCTCCCTGCCCAACATGGGGCTTGAACTCATACCCCTGAGATTAAGAGTCACACGCTCTACCAAGTGAGCCAGCCAGTCGCCCTGTAGTAACTCTTTTAAATCAAATTTTCATCTTGGGGTTTTTCTGACCATCTAGTTATTGTAATTCTAGATACACATCTGTCTTAGGGCTGGTTTAGGTTCACAAATTCTCAGGACCAAATACCAAGCATTTATTCAGAACCAGTTTTTGAGAAGTGATTTTTCTTACAGTCTTAAACAGTTTTTAGGAGAGAGGAGTTTTGGTTTTTCATTCTAATTCACCCTTATATTGAGGGAGAAGGCTTCTTTAAGTCCCAGCTTTATAACCAAAGGGTCCTACTCAGATGTCTTACCTACGCTTACCCTTTTGTCCTCAAGACCATGAAAAAAAGAAGTACAAGTTAAACTGGTTTGGCAAATGCCCTCAAGGAAAGAGCTGGCCTCACTGCAGTACATCCCTCCTCACTTAACTTTTGGCCTGAATATTCATGACTTTCACACTGGTTCATTGCATTAAATATTCTATTGTATCCAGCATCTTTAAATTATTTCAGCCAGAGTGTTGGTAAACTATATTGCTGGAAACAACTCAACCCTGGGAATTCACATTTAAAGCCACAGAGCCTTGGATTTGACAGCCAAATCAGGACTTGATCTAGCCCAAAGATGTATTAGTGCGGTGCCTGTCACTGTGTAATAACTGCTGATATTTTAACACTTCCTGTGTGCTCGGTATTGTGGTAAATATTTTGTATTGTTTTATTTAATCCTTACAATGATCCTGAGGGTCCATTCTACAGAAGCACAGAGATATGAAGTAATTACCTACGGTCCACAGCTATCAACTGACAACACTGGGATTTTAAACTCAAAAAAATCTAACTCCAAAGATCACTTTTTTCCCCCCAAATAAATAACATAAGAGAGGGAAAGACAGAAAAACAAAGAGAGATAGCACGCACTACTAGGAATGACAGTCACTAATGAAATCGAGGCTTTCCTATTTACAATCCTCTCCACTTCCCTACACTCAGATCAGGGTTGGCATATTTCCATCTTTTTTTTTTAAGATTTTATTTATTTATTTGACAGAGAGAGAGAGAGAGAGAGAGAGCGCGCACAAGCAGGGGGAGCAGTAGGCAGAGAGGGGGAGAAGCAGGCTCCCCGCTGAGTGGAGAGCCCAACTCAGGGCTGGATTCCAGGACCCTGGGATCATAACCTGAGCAGAAGGCAGACGGTTAATGGACTGAACTACCCAGGCACCCCTCCCTCGTTTTTTATATATTCCTGCATTTTAAAAGTGGGCACAAAGTGCTGCTTGTAAATGAAGACTACATTGATACAACACCCAGGGGTAACCAGATTGCAACACTCAGTGGCCATCAGTCTTGCAATCTAGCCCAATATTAACACTTCTGATCACATTTGAAGACTCTTTTCCTGATGATACTCTAAAGGCAAAAAAAAAAATTTTAAGATTTTATTTGTTTATTTGGCAGAGATGAGCATAGGCAGGGAGAGCAGCAGAGGGACAGGGAGAAGCAGGCCCCCTGCTGAACAGGGAGCCCGATGTGGGGCTTGATCCCAGGACCCTGGGATCATGACCTGAGCCAAAAGCAGTTGTTTAACCAACTGAGAGCCACCCAGGCATCCCAGATTTTTTTTTATTTACAATTCTAATTTCATCTACTATGTGTAGGTCTAACATCCAAGAAGCCTTGATTCATACTAATAGTCTCTAAACCAGAAATTTCCAAAATTTTTAAATATTGACAATGGACTTCAGAATAGCTCTGCCCCCAATTCCTTCATATATAATTATGCCCAAAATTCAGTCTCAGAAAAGGCATCCCCAAAGAGGAGCAGATCTCCCAGTTTTCCTGAGTTCATCCTACCTTCTTCTGTCTTCTACACGCAACAACAAAAGAAGGAAACTTACTTATCACAGGAAGTGTGTTGGACTCTCACGTTTGCCTGCTTTCCCTACTCCTTCCACCCAGCAATGACTGTACCTCCAGTGAGAGATCTACCTTCAACTGGTCATTTAAACCTCCACTCAACATCCCCTCTCCTTCCCAGCAAGAAAGCAGGGCAAGCAACAAAGGGCATCCCCTTTTTGTACCCCAAAATAGGAGTCCAGGAGCCTTTAAGGTACAAAAGGCTATAAACTGCCCCCAATCAATTTATAAGTCAAATAACCCACCAGTATGCTCCAGACTGCAGGGCACTATAGTTACAGAGGGGACAGAGTGATGCCTAAACATAGTACCAGCCATCAAGAAACTAACAATCCAGGGGAGCCTGGCTGTCTTAGTTGAGAGAGCATGCAACCCCTGATCTTGGGGGTCATGAGTTCAAGCCCTACACTGACAGTAGAGATTACTTAAAAATAAAGTTAAATTAAAATTTAAGGGCACCTGGGTGGTTCAGTTGGTTAAGCAACTGCCTTCAGCTCAAGTCATGATCCTGGAGTCCCAGGATTGAGTCCAGCATCGGGTTCCCCACTCAGCAGGGAGTCTGCTTCTCCCTCTGACCTTCTCCCCTCCCATGCACTCTCTCTCTCTCACATAAATAAATCAAATCTTCTTAAAATTTAAAAAAAAGAAAAAAGAAAGAAACTAACAGCCCAGATGGGAAAACAGGACATACATGGTAACAAAGATGATTGATAGAAAACCTGTACAGAAAAGGGTAGGACATAGGAAAGCTGGCAAATGAAGCATACTCCAGGATTTAAAAAAAAAAAGAAACCAAGGCAGTCAGGAAAGCGTGCCTGGCGGGTGGGAGGTTACAGCCAGATCTCAAAGGATCATTAGGTTTAAAAGAGGGAAGAGGATGGGGTGCCTGGGTGGCTCAGTGGGTTAAAGCTGCCTTCGGCTCAACTCATGATCTCAGGGTCCCAGGATTGAGCCCCACACTTTAAAAAGAGGGAAGAGGAGGGGCATGTGGCTGGCTCAGTCGATAGAATATGTTACTCCTGATTTGGGGATCTTAGTAGAAAGGAACAGTAGATGCCCAAAATCTTTAAAAAATAATTTTAAAAAGCAGCTCTGGAAAAAACAGGAAGCTAGTGAAGGTACTTCAAGTTAAATATATCCACTGAACTTCACATTAACTGATCTCTTCAAGCTTGCAAGTTCTTCATTCTTTTTAAACCTAATAACCAACTCGCCTGAAGTTATCATCTGAAGAAAGGTGTCATAGAAAACATTAATGAGGAAAATTGGGAAATAAAACCAAACAGTATTATAAAATTCCTTAAATGAAATCTATCATGTGGATTTTGGTGGGTTTTCCCTTAAACCACTACAAAAAAAAGATTAAAGATACTGTAACTAACTCCTGGTTATTTGTCACTGGCCTATATGTTTTCACTTATTATATTCTCTTGCATAGTTTCCTCCCCTTGATTCACTTTAAAATCATGGGAACTGAAGTGGGGATACAATATTCTAGTGGCTGGGTCTTGTTCACAGCTGCCCTCAGAATCTTCCATTATTCCATGAGAATCTCATCTCCATTCACAGAAGAACAGGGATCTCCTGAGTATCCAAGCAAATAGCATCAGAATCCACTGAAGTCTGAATGTCCAACATTTCATCTTTTCCTGCAGTAGTGCTAGGAGACAGGACCTATGCAGCCACAAAGGATAATAACGAATTCAAGCTAGCTTCGATTCCAAGGACTAGAACCAAGCAGGGCCAGAGCCAAGCTATACGATGTTCATACCACCCTGCCAGCATGTATGACAGGAGGTGCTTTCAGTTATCAAAGAATAACTCTCGGGTCACCTGGGTGGCTCAGTTAGTTAAGCGTCTGCCTTCAGCTCAGGTCATGATCCCAGGGTTGTAGGATCGAGTCCCTCATCGGGCTCCTTGCTCAGAGGGGAGCCTGTTTCTCCCTTTCCCTCTGCTGCTCCGCCTGCTGTGCTTTCTCTCTCTCTCACTCTCTCTCTCTGACAAATAAATAAATAAAATCTTAAAAAAAAAAAGAAGAGTAACTCTCCTAGCCCTAGGGAGATAAGGGAAATGTTGAATTTGAAAGGAAGGTGTGAAAGGCAACTAAATGCATATTATCTAAGAAAAGTTGGGCGCCTGGGTGGCTCAGTGGGTTAAAGCCGCTGCCTTCGGCTCAGGTCATGATCTCAGGGTCCTGGGATCGAGGCCCGCATCGGGCTNCAAATAAATAAATAAAATCTTAAAAAAAAAAAGAAGAGTAACTCTCCTAGCCCTAGGGAGATAAGGGAAATGTTGAATTTGAAAGGAAGGTGTGAAAGGCAACTAAATGCGTATTATCTAAGAAAAGTTAAGTGTGCTGGCCCTGTTCTTCTACCAGGCAGTGATCAAGAAACTATTCATTTGTTTCTTTTTCAAAGTTGATCTTTTGATCTCTACTGGAAAAAATGAAGTGACTGACACCTTTTGCTGTGACATTTTGGTCACCCAGAAGTTAAAACAAAAGCAAGTCTCATCTATACCAAGATGCTAATTTTTACCTATCAGATTAGCAAAAATAAATAGTTTGGTGACAAACTGTGTTGATAAGAGTGTGGAGATATTGTTACTATAATACATTTCTGATAGGAGTAAAAAACACAAATTCTACAGAGGCCAATTTGCCAATATTTATCAAAATTACAAGTGTACATACTTTTAACCTAGCAATTCAACTTCCAAAAATATATCCTATATCTGTACTTAGACATAAGTAATATGGTATATATTTAAGGTTAATCATTTCACCATTGTTTTCAAAATATCAGAAACAACCTAACTGACCATTAATCTGGTCAAATGTTAGTATAACCAGAGTGTCTGGCTGGCTCAGTCTATAGAGCATATGATTCTTTATCACATCAGGTTTTGAGTTCAATCCCCATGTTGGGTATAGAGATTACTTAAAAATAAAATATTAAAAAAATGTTCAGTACACCTACTTGGTGGAAAATATGCAGCCATTAAAAAAATTAAGGAACCCAGAAGATCCAACACAATATTGAAAAAGAACAAATTTGGAAGACTGACACTATTCAACTTCAAGACATACTCTAAAGCTACAACAATTAAGAAAGACTGCCTGGTATTGGCAAAAAATAATAATAATAATAATAAATGAATAGATCAATGGAAGAGAACAGACAGTGCAGAAATAGACCCACATAAATAGAATCAACTGATTGGGGCGCCTGGCTGTCTCAGTCAGTAGAGCATGAAACTCTTGATCTTGGGGTCATGCATTCAAGCCCCACATTGGGTATAGAGCTCACTAAGAAAAAAAAAATAGAATCAACTGATCTTTGACAAAGAACAAAGGCAATGCCATGGAGCAAACCCGGTCTTTTCAACAAATGGTGCTGGAACAACTAGACATTCACATACAAAAAAATGAACCCAGACACAGACCTTACATCCTTCACAAAAATTAACCCAAAATGAATCACAGATCTAAATGTAAAATGCAAAACTATAAACTCCTAGAAGATAACAGAGGAGAAAACTCAGATGACCTTAAGTGTGGCAATGACATTTTTGGTACAACACCAAAAGCACTGTCCATGAAAGAATGAATTAATAAGCTAGACTTCATTAAAATTAAAAACTTCAGCTTTGTGAAACACAGTGACAAGAGAATGAGAAGACAAGCCACAGACTGGAAGAAAATATTTGTAAAAGGCACAACTGAAAAAGGAGTGCTATCCATAATACACAAAAAAATTCAAAATATGACAAGAAAATAATCCAATTAAAAATGGGCCAAAGATCTTAACAGGTCCCAGCTGTAGATATAGAGGTGGCAAAAAGGCAAATGAAAAGATGATCCCCACATGTCATTGAGGAAATGAAAATTAAAATAATGATGAGATACCACCATATAACTATTAGAGGGGCCAAAATCCAGAACAGTGACAGCACCAAATGCTGACAAGGATGTGGAACATAGGCGCCTGGTTGGCTCAGCTGGTTAAGCATCTGCCTTCAGCTCAGGTCATGATCTTGGAATCGCAGAGTAGAGTCCCACATCGGGCTCCCTGTTCAGCAGGGAGTCTGCTTCTCCCTCTGTCTCTCCCCCATCTCATGTTCTCCCTCTCAGTCTCTCTCTTCCAATTAAATAAATAAAATCTTAAAAAGATAAAAATAAAAATTAAAAAAAAACACAGTAAGAAACTAACAACAATCATAAAGTGTAATAATTATGAGACTATACTGTAATGAAACTTACGTATGTAATACATGTGGTCTCTCTCTCAAAATACCTCATACTGTACTCAACCTCTTGTGATGATGTGAGATGACAAATGCCTACATGAGATGAAGACAGGTGAGTGACACAGGCAGCATGACAGAGCATTAGGCTGTGACTCACCTTCTGACAGTCAGGAGAATCTCCTGTTTCCAGTTACTGAAGCTGCGGAAACCGCAGACAAGAGGGACTACTCTATGTATTATATACATAATTACACATATGGGTCGTTTTGAAAGAAAATACATAAGAAATGAGTAATACCATTGGTCTATTAGAGAAACAGCTGGATAGCTCAGGGAGAGACGTGAAAGAGAATTTTCACTAAATGCCCTTTTAAGTTTTTTAAGTTGTTAAGCGTAAGAACATATGATCTATTCATTCTTTTCTAACAAATAAAAAGTAACATACCAAAGAGAATTTGGGGGCAAAGGGGGGCACCTGGGTGGCTCAGTTGGTTGAGTAGCCGACTCTCAATTTTGGCTCAGATCATGATCTCAGGGTCATGAGATCAAGGGACTCTGGGCACATCAGGGAGTCTGCTTGAGATTCTCTCTTTCTACCCCTCCCCCAACTCACCCTCTCTCTTTCTCTCTCTGAAATAAATAAATAGATAAAATCTTTAAAAAGGAGGGGCGCCTGGGTGGCTCACTCATTAAGCGTCTGCCTTCGGCTCAGGTCATGAACCCAGGGTCCTGGGATTGAGCCCCGCATGGGGCTCCCTCCTCAGTGGGAAGGCTGCTTCTCCCTCTCCCACTCCCCCTGCTTGTATTCCCTATCTCACTGTCTCTCTCTGTCAAATAAATAAATAAAATCTTAAAAAAAAAAAACTTTAAAAAGGAAGAAGAAGAATTTTGTGGGGGGCGCCTGGATGGCTCAGTCGGGTGGGTGTCTGACTCTTGATCTCAGCTCAGGTCTTGATCTCAGGGTCGTGAGTTCAAGCCCTGTGCTGTGTTCCACGGCTGGGCGTGGCGCCTACTCAAAAAAAAAAGGAAGAAAGAAAAGAAAAATAGTTAGCTTTATTTTTTTTAAAGATTTTAATTATGAATTTGATAGAGAGACACACCGAGAGAGGGAACACAAGCAGGAGTAGTGCAAGAGGTAGAAGCAGGCTTCTCGCCAAGCGAGAGCCTGATGTGGGGCTGGATCCCTGGACTCTGGGATCATGACCTGAGCTGAAGGCAGATGCTTAATGAATGAGCCACCCAGTTGCCCCCAAAAATACTTAACTTTAAAAAAAGGTGGGGGGGAAGAATTTTGTAAGCAGATATGTAATTTTTTACTCCACCAAATTTGAGAGGAGAAATTTAAGAATGTGTTGAGAACTGGTCTTGACTTGAATTTTTGCTTTTGACTGAAACTTGGACGCTAAATAGTATTTTCACATATCTCTCTTTTGACAAGTGAAAAAGAAGTTTGTATACAGTTTGCATTCACTCTCTTCCAGACTGTATTTTAATGACTTACCCAGTAAACAGAAAAATACTTCCAATTTACAACCCATTTAAAACAAACAAACAAAAAAAAGCGATGGTTCAGAATAAAACATTTGTATACAAGCTTTTTTTTTTTCCCTTTTTCAATTGGAGAAGAAAAGATTCCTCTGACATTCACATTCAGACACTACTCAGGAAAATAAAAAAAATAATCACATTGCAGAGATTCCTCTATGAGAGAAAATAATGAGGCAGGCAGTGGAGGGGACTTTCTAGCCTTTGTTCCATAACACATCGCCAGCAGAAGATAGGTTTAGTTGCTCAGGAATGGGACAAGTTTGATTCCTACTGGCCCACTGAGTCTGGCTGCAGCCAATAGATGATGTTTCATGAGAGCAAAGAAAACTACAAAAAAAAAAAAAGTAAAAATAAAAAAACTTCCCCAGCCCTGTTGCTGAAATCCAAAAGAGCTCAAGGAAAACTGCTTTGAAAAATTACTAAATGTAAGGATGCCTGGGTGGCTCCATCATTAAGCATCTGCCTTCAGTTCAGGTCATGATCCCAGGGTCCAAATCGAGCCCACATCAGGCTCCCCGCTCCTCGGGAAGCCTGTTATCTCCCTCTCCCACTCCCACTCCCCCTGCTTCTGTTCCCTCTCTCGCTGTGTCTGTCAAATAAATAAATAAAATCTTTAAAAAAAATAATAAATGTAAACTTCGGTGAGACTTAAAAAGATAGTAAGAAAGAATACAAATCAAAACCATGAGATATCACCCATACCTGTCAGAACGGCTAAAATCAAAAACATAAGAAACAAGTGTTGGCAAGGATGCAGAGAAAAAGAAACTCTTGTATACTGTTGGTGGGAATGCAACTGGTGCAGCCACTTTGGAAAACAGTATAGAGGTTCCTCAAAAAATTACAAACAAAATTACCATATGATCCAGTAATTCCACTACTGGATATTTACACAAAGAATATGAAAACACAAATTTGAAAATATATATGCACTCCAATGTTTATTGCAGCATTATTTACAATAGCCAAATTATGGAAGCAACCCATAAAGAAGATATGGTATCTATATATACAATGGAATATTACTCTCCCATAAAAAAGAATGTATCTTGCCATTTGCACAAACATGGATGGATCTAGAGGGCATAATGCTAAGTGAAAAAAGTCAAAGAAACACAAATACCATATGATTTCACTCATATGTAGAATTTAAGAAACAAAACAAACAACAAGAAAAAAAGACAAACTAAAAAACAGACTCTTAAGTAAAGAGAATAAACTGGTGGTTACCAGAAGGGAAGGGATGAATGAAATAGGTGAAGGGGATTAAGGGTACACTTATCATGATGAGCACTGCATGTGCAATGTTCAGAATTGTTGAATCACTACATTCTACTCCTGAAATTAATATAACACTGTATGCTAATTNAGTACACTTATCATGATGAGCAACGTTCAGAATTGTTGAATCACTACATTCTACTCCTGAAATTAATATAACACTGTATGCTAATTATACTGGAATTAAAAAAAAAAAGAGGGTTGCCTGGGTGGCTCAGTGGGTTAAAGCCTCTGCCTTTGGCTCAGGTCATGATCTTAGGGTCCTGGGATCGAGCCCACATCAGGCTCTCTGCTCAGCAGGGAGCCTGCTTCCCCCTCTCTCTCTGCCTGCCTCTCTGTCTACTTGTAATCTCTCTCTGTGTCAAATAAATAAATAAAATTTAAAAAAAAAAGTAAGAAAATTGCTTTTCTTTAAAATTTCTTCCCAGTCTCCTACTTCCACCATTTAGGAGTCAAGATGTGATTACTTATTTATTCCTTTATTATTGAAACCCAAGCATTCTTTTTTTTTACTTTTAGTAAGTTTAAGTTTCAAAATTCAAAAGACACAAAAGGGTATACAATAATAGTTTACCTCGTATCTGTCTCCAAGCAACCAACATTATTAGNCCTTTATTATTGAAACCCAAGCATTCTTTTTTTTTTACTCTTAGTAAGTTTCAAAATTCAAAAGGCACAAAAGGGTATACAATAATAGTTTACCTCGTATCTGTCTCCAAGCAACCAACATTATTAGCTCCTTATATATTCTTCAGAGATATTCTATATGCATATAAGGAAACCCTTTTTTTTTCTCAAACTTCCCTTTCTTCTCTTTTACACAAATGGTTGTGGAACCAAGTCTTGTGTCTCACTCTGTCAAATAAATAAAAGAAAATCTTAAAAAAAAAAAAAAACGGATCTTTACATAATTTTAACTCCTTATATGACACATTACTCTTTTCTATAAAGAAATCTCTTTTTAAAAGATAAGTTTCTTTTCAATACCTCCCATATCACTCAAAGTTAAAGAGTTGTTGGGAAGAAAAAAAAAAGGGGGTTGCCTGGGTGGCTCAATCTGTTAAGCGTCTGCCTTGGTCTCGGGTCATGATCCCCGCATCCGACACCCTGCTCAGCAGAAAGCCCTGCTTCTCCCCCTGCCTGAAGTCTCTCTCAAATAAATAAAAACTTAAAAAAAAAAAAAAGATCTAGAGAACAAAACTGCATACAATTACATGACAAATCAACTCACTGAATTTCTGGTCCAGGGGTCTGATTCCTGAAAAAAAACTGCAGAGCTCTTCAAAGTTCCCACCAAAGGTAGTTTTGCAGAGATAACATTAACACCCCATGGAGGCCTGTTGCACGGTCCAGAGTCGCCTTCAATAAATTGAAGAGGGAGGGAAGAGGGAAGTAGGAAGTTGAATTTGAATGTTTGATTCTTGTGGATTAGCAACAAGGAAGTGAAGGCAGATGAAAAGAAACCAGGATTGCCTCAGATCAGTTAATCAGTAACCTATGTATGCTAGCACTAAACTAGATCCTTCTGCCTTTCAGTGGGAATTGATCTTTCATTCTCACCTGAAACGCTGCACGAGCGCGTAAGTCCCTTGTGAAGTACAGAAGAACCAGCCACAGAGAAAGAGGCTGCTAATAGGGTAAGCCACAGATACTCAAGAAGAGGGGAAACCCAGAGAAACCTCCAGGATCCTGTGTGGTACCTGAAGCTGAGACTGATTTCCAAAGTGGAGTGCAGCATTCATTTTCTGAAACCCTCAAGCTTCTCTTTCTCACTAGTGTCAGTCAGACAGAGCAAAGAAGGGCCAGGATGAGGTGTGTTTTTAAAGCATGGTTTGCTACTAAGAACACTAGACCAGATGTCTGCTGGCAATGTCAAGATTCAAGTCCCAGCTCAGCCATATAAGTGTGGACATTCCTAAGCTTCAGTTTCTGCATGGACAAACCAGCTCAAAATACTACAAATCTGAAACCAGCCCAGTACAACTCAGTTTAAATTTCCCAACAACAAAGCAGAGCTGTCTTAGAAGCACCAAAACTCCAGCTTAAGCTTGCAAATTTTCAGCAACTATCCAAGATAATTGTGATCTCTACTATGGAAGACACCCTCTGTTCATTCCAGCAGTAAGTCTCTCAATCCTATTTCAAGAAAATAGGTGGACAAAGGTTGTATAGGATAAAGCCAATATCTTAAGTGTTGGGATGCCAGAAAATACACATTAAAATCACAAGGAATCCTCTTAGACCCACCGCGATTTGACAACAATCCTGAAGTGATAAATAAGTGGGCCACTTTGATGTGGAAAAACCGCTGCAGAAGAGAACCTAAACATCCCTCACTTCTAAACAAATAGCCAACACAGTTTATAAACAAAGTCTTGATGGTTTTTCTGGAGCCAGGCCTGAATTTATAAACTTCTCAACTCCATACAGTGAATGCAGATTCTCCACTCACCGAAAAGCCGATCAGAAACATTTCTAATTATTTGTACTTTGGATAGAACTGTGAGTCTGAAAAGAAAACCAACTCCATATTTTTTTGTAAATTTAGTCTTTGTTTCCCAAGTGGCAACATGATATGATAGAACGTGTAGGCAGAAAGACCTCAAATTCCAAGTCGGTTCCACGCTGGCTTAGATCTTGGGCTAAGAAACAAAGCTCTGTGAGCCTCACCAGTGACATGAAATAATTCCTGCCTCTTGATTGTTGTGGGCTTTAAAGAGACAATAAATGTCTAGGCATGTGGTTGGAACATAATAATGTTCATTTTCTCCTTTTCTTCCAGAACTCCTTAAGATACTTACTAAATAGGGGCACCTGGGTGGCTCAGTGGGTTAAAGCCTCTGCCTTCGGCTCAGGTTACGATCCCAGAGTCTTGGGATCAAGCCCCGCATTGGGCTCTCTGCTCAGCAGGGACCTGCTTCCCCCTCTCTCTCTCTGCTTGCTTCTCACCCTACTTGTGATCTCTCCGTCAAATAAGTAAATAAATTCTTTTAAAAAAAAAGATACTTACTAAATAAATAACCAGAAAAACAGTTCCCCGTTATGTTAAATCATAATGATGCCAGAATTCCTCAGGCCAAAATAGATACTAAATGATAAAAGACTCTTTTGCATATATGCAAACCACGTGTTCGTAAGAGATACACATGTATATAACCAAATATATAATCAGAAGGTGCCCACCGTCAATGTCACACAATGAAAATAGATTAAATCACATGACATTGCTGTTGCCCATTTTTTCTCTACAGCTATAGTAATTTCAAGTCTAGGGCAAGGATTTCATAGGAGCCTGCCCTGGATTTCCCAGAAACAGCAGGAGCGTTAGAAATCAGAAATGTGGCTCTGTAATTTTACCACTATGATGAGACGCAGGTGCTTAGCTTAGCACATCCAAAATGAGAAACTGGTGAGAATGTTTTTAACTCTGCTATAAAAGTTCTCTTGGTTGTCCCCTCTGCACCCATCCTGTCCTCTTCTACTTTGAAGCACAGAAGACAGAGACCCTAATGATAATAAGACAAAGCTGTGTAAACTTCTTCATGGGCTTCTTAAAACGCACTTCTAATTCGGCACACCCTACCACAGCAGTCCTCGATTTCTCCTTAAATGAAAATGGTCACGGGTGTCAAAGAGATGTGAGTGAGTGTCCACTGAACTGTGTCTAAATGATTTTCCTTGTGAGCAAAGCCAGCCTGGAATAAGCCCCTACGAGGGAGAAGAGAAAACATGCTTCCCAGGCCGAGGAGGCATTGTTCAAAGTAATGAGTTCTGCACCACTTGGGCCACACTTCACAGCTGAGTCTGATTTTCCTAGACAAAGAGCAATAACCAAATGGGCATGCTCTTCAGCAAGATTCTCAGAGCTGATGATTGTTGTTAAACGCATGAGGTGGTGGAAAAAAGAGGAGACTACCACCTCCCTACTCTTCTGTGTTCTAGAAAGAGGAAGACTTTGTTGACCTTGGTCAGTATTATGCCAGGGGAGGTGACACAGCTCTAATGGATTTCAGTAGAGTCTAAACTCACTAAAAATGCCTAGAAGTATGCCAGCTCAAAAGTTAAAATGTGTAAACACCCTACTATATTCCTTTCATCCTTCTATCACAATTTTACACCTTTTTTTTTTCCCAGAGAAATAATAGTCATGATCCTTCAAGCATGCAGACCAACACTATTCTTAGAAGGGAGCTGCAGGAGGTTTATGATGTCAGAAACATGGAGTCAGAACAAAGGACTACTGAATCACTCACCTTATCTTCATCTAAGAAACCTGAGAATTACAGGGTTTTTCTGTTCCTCCCAAACTCGGTGCTCCATTTGTGAAGACAGCAAGTTTTAGGGGCTCAGTCTGCACTACAAAAATGTAAAAAATAAAGGGGGGGTGCACACAATACCTCTTACTATATATAGTTTTTATCTAAAATACTCAAAAACAGTGTTCAGGATATTTTTTAAATCAAAGTGTAACCATTTGTTTCTGAATCCAGATGTATAATCGCTCAACACTAAATCAACTGTTCTCCTTAAGGGTACTGTTAAGTATCTCCTCTGAAAACCTGAAACAGCGTTAGAATGATTACAGAATTCAACTCTGAGTTTACTGAAGGCAGGACTCTGGAATGATTTATCCTGCCTTATATACACTTTTCAAAAAATGTTCGTGGACTAAATGAATAAATTATGTAGAAAACATTTAATTAAGAGTTTTTCCAGTATATTACATTATGGCACACTAACATAAAGCACCATTATAATACTGTATTTTTATAATTCTATCCTTCTAATTATTTAGAAAACTGATCCTAAAAGTAAGTTTAATTGATACTGATGATATGAGAAAATGTATCTAGAAGACAGAAGTAAGGACTTTCACAGCTTTTATGCAGAATCTGGTGCAGCTATAAATCCTGGCTCTGCCCATCAACCTTCCCTCCCTTTGTCTCCTTCCCATCGCCTTTCCCTAGCCTTCCCCCAAGCAGTCGCAATCTCATTATCCCATGATCTGCTAAACTGCAGTTTCCCTCCTGGAACCAGCAGAAACACATGTCACTGAGAATTAGGGAATTGGAGCCAGTTACAAACCGCCAAATAGGGTCACAAAGTATCTGAACCTGAAAATTGAGAGTTTTTCTATTTTTTTAATTATGAGAAAAGGGAAAAAACTCAACTGGACATTTTTTAACACTTGCGCTAGATGGACTGCATCATGTCTAGGCATTTATAAAGAATGGGATGGGAGAGGTAACTTTAACAGCATGTTAGTTGCTAATCATCTGAAAAGTAATATGTTGACTTCATTCGTTGATGGTGAAAGGGTATTGTCTGACAACTTCTAGCACTCACAAACATTTGCAATTCTGAAGGCAAATTCTTTAAAAGTAGGGTACAGTAAGACAGTATCCCTAGTACTTCATCCAAGGTATTTTTATGCCACACTTTATTCCAGAAACAGTACCTCCATTTTAAACTATTAGTTATGTTGATGTTAGCCACTGTTTATTTAATAGCAACGAGGCATATTAATCCTGCTTCCAAATACTGATGCAGCCTTAGAAAAATAAGCAACAAGATGCAGGTCCTTCTACATAACCCTTAAGATGTGTACCCTTGCCAAACGCTAACCTGTGTGTAAACAAATGGGATTTCTTAAAAGCGGCAGAGATGTCAAGACCACAATTTCAAGAAAAGGAAAATGACACGTTTAATAGGAGGCTTGAGAAATCTGACTGGTTCCCACCAAGGCTTCTTGAAACATTCCCTGCAGATTAACCCCAGAAGTGACCAAAACTGAGGGGCAACAGGAAAAACAATCACCCCTTCTGGGAAAGCCTTTGTTTCTTTTCACTAGCACTTTACTTTGGTCCATTTTGGAGCTCATCTCTTTTCATAAACGTGCCATAAGGAGGACACAGGTGCTCGGGGTTGCACACATCCTACTCACCACTTGCATGAAGGAGGCACAAGTCTGTAACCTTATTGCGCAAGATCAAACCCCGGACTGAATTTTTAAAAAATATCTCACCTCCAAGGAAATATATTATTCAGTGAAGGTAGTCTCAGCGACTGCCCCAATAAGCAAGTCTCACCATTTTCTTCCAAGATCAAAATGGTAAAGCGAAACGGTTGGGGGGTTGTGGGACAGTTTAGTTGGTCATTGTTTTAATGCTGAACTGCTAACGTAAAAATGAGATCATAAACTCATCCCGAGTTACAAACAACAAAGAAAAGGAGGAGGAGAGGGGGGCCCGCCGCGACGCTCAACAGGGGACTGGGCTTAGGGGCGAGCCGGGTGGCATCTCGGACTCGCGGCGCCGTCGCCATGGGAACCCCGCGCAGGCGCAGAGAGCGACGCCGCGCGGCCAGGACTTGCCCCCACCGCCCCGCGCGGCGTCGCTCTGGTGCTCTCGCTTATTCCAGGAAAGGGCAATGGAGTAAATCCTCCTGGCGCTGAGCGTACCCGGTCTTCTCCGAGAGGGTCCTGAGTGGGGTCACTGAGCGCAGGAAGAGCCGCGAGGCTCCCCAAGTGTAATGGACACCGCACTCCCCTTGCTGGGAAACGCGGACCTGCTCTCTCGGAGCTGTCGGGAGGTCAGAGACGGGTTCCCGGGACCCCGCGTGTGGGTGAAGCATCCTGCAGCAAAGCTTCACCCTCCAACGGGCGAAACCCCCCTCACCACCACGGGCGACTCGAGAAGTAAATTCTGGGGCGGGCACACGCAGAACCGCATCTTCTGAATTACCACACACACACACACACGACCCGCGGTGGACCAATTCTCCGAGTAGGGGGCTTAGGGGATCCCCACGCACAACAATACTCACACGGTCCTAAAGAGCGTGTCCCGGCCCGGACTGGAGAGAGGAACTCGGGCCACCTGCTCTTTGGCACACCTGGTCTGGTCCAGGAATCCTCTTTCTCGTTCCGCCGAGTTCCCCCTCAAAGCAGGGACCTGCTCAACTTTGAGTGTTCAGCAGTTGAAGGGTCCCTGGGAGTCCTTGGCACAGGAGCAACCTCCAAAGTGCTGGGGTGATGAGTTGTGGGCCCCTGTGACTCCCAAGTCGAAAACCCTGCCGAGGGACAGAAAAGCGCCCCAGAAGCGCACTTCTCGCCACCGCCAGCAGAAGCCCCCGAGACGCGCAGGCCAGAGCGGGGCGCCGCCGCCACAACCTGCTTTCTCATTCAAATCCTTACGCTCACACTGGAGCCCCCTCCCTCCCAGCCCCGCAGCTCCCGAGGAAATCAGGAACTGGAGCGGGAGGGAGTGGACTGGAGCTCCCGCCGCCTCCGAGGGCCCCAGCCCGCCAGGGGTGGGGGGCCGAGGGCTGGACCCGGGCCCCTGGGTCCACGCGCCCTTGAGAGGCTCTCTGGCGGGCAAAAGCCAGCTCTGAGAATAAGGTCTTCTTTTCTCCCGCGTAGGTTTCAAAGCTTCCCAAACCCAGGGACACCTCCTTGATACTGGGTTTTAGGCTGTGTTCCCAAGAGCCTCGGTGGTTGTAGGATAAGGGAGTTTGGAGAAACAAAGTTGGAAGTGAGAGAGCAGAGAATGGGAACCGTTTGCAGCTTGCACCAAAGTAAACACACACACACACACACACCTTAAAGAAAGTCGCGAACCGCCCATCTTAGGTCACCTTCTCTTACCACTCTAAGAAAATAGCATTTATTATGCCGTTATAACCAAGGAGATCTGCCTTAAATAAAGCGCAGCTAAGGCTGGGGAAGAGGGTAGTGTAGGTAACACTCTTATTTCCCACCCGCCC